>JAPYYV010001374.1:0-30733 GCA_030522625.1 Copidosoma aretas | reverse complement strand
TACACAAAGTTTCAGAAACTTCTATAATGAGTGAATATCGTGAACAGTACTCTGAATTTAGAAATAACACTTGTAAAAGCTTTTTTTAAAAATGCATTGGCCTATTTTTTATGACAATATAATGCGTAGAAGCTTCACTTCTGTCACGCGTCCGACGCGCGCATTTTTTTCATTGGACTTGCTTCTCTTCAGTGCATTCTCTGTTCTCTTTCTTCGCTGGTGGGATATATGGTGGGGGAGGTTCACGATATTATTTTTGATGTTTATTGGTTACGTTATTTTATGTCGGTTTCTAATCTGGTCGTTTATGTTCCCGTTGGATAATGCGTATCAATTTAGTTCTGCATTCGAAATTTTTTTTTATCTTTTCTTTGCTAACTAGTTACCCGTCCCGATGGTTGACAATCATGCTGATTTTAAGAATTTCTATTTGTTGGGGACTTATTTATTAATCATCTATGTTCATCTTAATCGCTATTTAATGTGTCTTTTTTTGTTCTGCGCTGAATAGCAGGTGTGGCTCTTTCCTCACAATTTCTAAATATTTCGCCATCCTTTTGTTAGTGCTGTGGGCCCGTATTTCGTTTTCATTTAACGTGTTAGTTGAGTTAGGTTGGTTTTCTCTAGCAGTTAACTTAACAAAAAGGGGTGCAAACGTTTTGCTGGCCTTTGCTGGATCCGAGAACATCCCCATGTAGAATTTATTGTGCTGTTCGTGTTTGTTATTGTATATATTTTCCCGTTTTATTTTCCCCTGAGTAAATAAGAATAGAAGTTTGAGAGGTTTTATCGCCACAAATTTTCTGGCTTTTCCTCTATGTTCTCTCCACATTTCTTCGTTGGTTTTTGTCACAAGTGGACGACTTTTTTCTTCTTTCAAGTATGTTTTCCGTCGAGTTTCTTGCTGAGTATGTTCTGGTGTTCGCGAAGCTAAGCTTTGATTGCTCGCATGCGAGCACCAGGTTTTATGTGGTAAGTAGTGGGTGTTGATGGTGGAAGTTAAGGTGCAGGGAACCTGCTTTCCTCATGTGTTTTCTTCCCAATGTCGCTTCCTCCGCTATTTTTTTCATTTTTCTCTACCTCATCGATTTTCTCATTGTCCAAATTTTGTTCTAATTTTTTACATCTTGTCGGCTGCTTCTCTGGCTCCACCTCTGAGATTCCGCTATAGTGAGACTTGATTTATTTATTTCGGTTTTTATTTATAAGGGCTTCGTAGTGTTGATTTTCCAAATATATATGTATAAATTTTCCCCCTCATCTCCCATAATGATGATAAAAAATCTTATTTGGAGTCACTTGAAAATAAATACTGATATTTTCTTATTGTACTTTAAAGCATATATAAAAGCGCATTTCCTGTCGTTGAAGTCGTTATCGCTTCGAAGGATGTCGTCTATTTCTCTTGGGTTGCTACTTTCATGTGTCCATTCTGATTTACGAAGGGTGCTTCTTAGTTTTGTGGTTGAGTGTTAAGCTATCAAGAAGGATTAATCAATGGAAAAGACAACAATCGTCTTGAAGGCCCTCCGTTGGAAAACATTTATTGTGTGGCTCCGCGTAGTAAAGTTTGCATTTTCGAGTCTCTAAATCTCTTTTATTGCATTTATTCTGTGGAGTGCCTTTTCTTTTTTGTTTGTGATTTCTCATTTGTTCTATTTGTGGGTTACTATTATCAGCATTTGGGTCAACTTCACTACTTGACTCGGTCTCTTTATTTGACTGATTAGTTGACTGTGGGTCATTGACTTTGTTCTCTGGAATCTTGTTGTTTGCTGATCTGTGATACAATTAGGTTCCCATGCATCAATTCTAACTCTGTACGCATTGCAATATATTGGGTCTGGCATTTCTCTTTCTCTATGCTTACGTATTAAGTAGTTCCCTTCATGGGGGCTTCGTTTGTACTCGACATCTCCGATTGTTGTCTCCCTTCGTTCGGGGTTTTTTCTTTATCTCACGCATATGGTCGTCCCTCTTTGGGTTTTGCTTTCTCATTGATCTCGTTAGGATCGCTTACCCCTACACATATTTCCTTTTGGGCTCCACCTTTTTTTCGGTCGCTTCTTTTTGTCGCTTTTTTTCTTCTCTGCTTCGGCTGCTCAGACTGCCGTTACTCAGTGCGTTATTAACCCTTTTTTATCTCTTAGCACCTCTTCATCGATGGTATGTTGCAGTTTTCTATTATCATTCCCTTTGACTTATCTTCTAGTTGATTTGTATTGGAAAATTCAGTGGGCTTTCTATGTAGTGTATCCAGCTAGCGTTGATGAGCCTTACGTTGCAAATTTTTTGTTCTGTCTCGTTAACGAAATTCGTACTTGTGATTTTAACGTTTTTATGCATATTTTTCTCTTTCCGTATGTACGCTAACTTATCGTCAGGCGGTCCTTCATAAATGATATCGTCATCCATCTTATTTTCATCCGCTTTCAGTTTTAGTCTGAGATTGGCGCATCGTAGTCGGCCTCGTTCTGTCGACGCTCTCTTTGGCTTGAACACTTTATTGCTTAATTTCCAACTTTCCTTGGACTTTGAATCAGCTTTGCCGTTTGCTTTTCCATCGGTACTTATCTGATTTGTCTCTGTTGGGTTCTTTATAGTATTGTTTTTTTTGCACTTTGTCGTCTGAATCCTCAGACTCCAACCAACCAATACTTATTTTCTTGGAATTTTCTTGAATTCTTTTTATACGAGTTGAGCGTACTTTAAACACACGCACCAGTCGTCCATCGCTGTCAGTGAGTCCGTCTTTCTCCTGTCCGTCCACCAGCAGATACAGACCTTGACGTAACTGCTCTGTGTTTACTTCTCCCTCTCGTAGTTCTGGATTGCGAAAAAGAGCGTCGGACGCTCTATTGGATATGCCAGGACGGTAAATTACATCAAATTCCTAGCTTCCTAATTCTGCTTGTGGTCTGTTAAACCATTTGTCAGGTTTTCTCGACTTATGATAGTGTTTTACTAGGTCGTGATCGGTGACCACCAAGAATTTACGGCCAAATGAATATGGTCTGGATTGCTCCTTTGCAAAATCTATTGCCAGTAGCTTCTTATCGTAGGTGAGGTAGCGTAATTCACTGCCTAAAGGGCATTGTAAAGCGTATTCATAAGGTGTGTCTGTTCCAATTTATCCTTGGCTAAGTATTGCTATATAAAGTATAATGATTGATACCAAGTTTTAGGATGTAAAATTTTGGTACATTAAGTAATATATTATCATACATTACAATAGTTTTTTGATAAAATCAATCACTATTTTACAAATACCATGGTCTGTTCCCTTTAAAAATGTAAAATATCGCTGTTCTACAAATTTTCCGATGGATTATTAGGTTATTGGGTTATTGGGGACTGAAAACATTTTATTAATGTGTTAGTAACGTGGCACACTCAGCAAATGAGCGATATTGAACTTTTTGTCTTCCTCGTAGAGACTGTGCCAGTCTTGAAAGTTCCATTTTGGCCTTTGCGGGGGGGGGGAGGGGGAGGGGGGGAGGGGGGGGGGGGAGGGTGGGGGAGGGGGGGGGGGGGGGGGTCAGTTACTGGGTAATAAACAAACTTCTGTTGTTGTATGGTATCTGTATGTCTAAACTTGAAAATCAATAACCGTAAAATAGAAGTACATCATTTTTAATATCGGCTTTCTTTAAAAATGCAATTATTCCTCGAGTAATATATTTTTTATTCCAACAGTGTCAACATCCAAACTTTTATGATCGCAATAAAGTCGTGCTACAAGAGCATTGAAGGTGGTGGTCAATGCTATCAAGAAATATGCGGCTTAATATTAGGTAAAAAATACGTAAAATTACCTTCCGAAGTGTCTGGAAAAACGGAGGTACGCGTCATACTCTATCATTACAAAATGGTGGCAAGATTACCCTTTATTGTAATGATTTCAAGAAGTATTTATTATAGAAAAAAAAAATGTTTTAAGTAAAAGTTGTTTAGAAGAGAATTTTACATGAAAAGAAGTAATTCAAAAAGTTATTCAAAAAACGTTGTGTATTAGAAAATCTCATGATCCTAACAATTGCATACCATAAAATATTCAAAAAAGAAGTTTTTAACAAACAAATTACTACTTTCAAGAAATCGATTTTGAAAATCCATAAACAATTTTTTTAATAACTGTAAACCATTTCCAAAAATTGTTTGCATGCTCGGCAAATCGAAGCCAATGCCAAATATTTATTCAACGGGCTGTTATTATGATCTAACCCCAAACCATGTAAAGATGCACGATATCAAAAATAAAAATTATCATGGGTTTTCTCAGGGGAAAAAAAAATCATCGCGGAGCACAAATAGAGAGGTCTTGGTTGATAAAAAAACAGAAACTTAATTTTCAGTGTTTTGGATGTATCTCTATTGAATTGATATGGAATAGTTTTGTAAAAAATTATCGCTTGCTTAGAAAATCATGACAAGTATGCAGAAATAATTATTGACAGTTTTGTGCACGCATAACCTAGAAATATTCGAAAATACGCAAAATCTTGAACAGAAAGCAAGTCAGGCTAAAAATAATAATTTTTATGGGTTTTCTTAAGGGCACGAGGCGGACAAATAAACGGGTTTTAATTGACGTTACGACATAACCTCAATTTTTTTAATTTCAGGTATATCTTGGTAAAAAATTTTGAATAAAATTGCAGTATTAAAAAAATTTGATTATAAACGTGTACAAATTATTCTGAAATAATTTTAGAACAACATAACCTTCAAAACAGAAAAAAACTGCTATATTTTGATAGTAAAGCAAGGTATACCCAAAATAACAATTTTAACAGGTTTCCTAAAAGGTAAATTAACGTAGAGTCGGACAATAAGAGAAGTTTTAGTCGACAACTACATCTGATAACTGAATATCCTCATTCCAACGATAATTACACCACCTTAGATACATCAAATTGGGTTATATATAAAATATCGTTTTATAAAAGCTATACCTACATTCATATATTCTATGCCAAAGAAGAATAGCTTTATACTTGGGTGCCCAAGCACCCACTAAATTATTTTTTTTGTTATTATATAAGCACTTTTTTAAAAATAAAATATTCACTTATATCCACTTCTATTGTTTGTAAAGTCAAGTTGAGTAGTTGCATTCGAAAATCATTATTAAAATGGTAATAACAGTCGTCACTTGCATAGCTGTTCTTGATCTTTGATGTCAATTGCTGCGAAAGTTATCATTGTACTAGATTGTTTTGCTTCAGTCAGTAAGTTTTATGTTCTTTCTACGCTATTGGAATAAAGTTAAATATATTTAATGTGACTCACAAGTAACCTTGTTCTATATGCAGATTTCAATAAGATGAAAATAGTTTTTATTTTGAATTTCACCAGGACACAATAGTAAGGCATTAAGATTAAAAATTATATTATAAAATAATCAAGATGTTTAAAAATAAAATTTTAGTTGTAGTCAGATCATAGTAAATAAAAATTATGTTGTTACTAATAAATATTTAATGTGGAGTTTCAACAAATTGCATGTGTTGGGAAAATTTCTTTGTTTAGTTTTTTTGTTGCTGGTATTTGTATCTTCTTTATCATTTCCCTTGCTACTCTCATTCTCATCTTTATTCTCACTTTGGATGTCCGTGGTACTTGTTTAATCAATTTCACGTTGTTATTATTACTTCTGATATCTTCATATTAGAGTAGTTCACTAATGATTCGAACACAGCTTTTTGCCTCAGAATGTTATCATTTTATACATTGTTTACTTTTTTTTAAATATTTTTATTCCTCATTTGAATGAATTAAATTCTTGTTTCCTGTGAAACATTTATGTATTGGTTAATCATACGCGAGGATGTTGCTGTAATTACATGATGCATCATTCAATTAATGATCGAGCAGAGTAAAGCAGAATGTAGTTGTGGCAAAGCAGCGTGACCTGTTAGCCGCAACTTTTGTTCAGCAAGTGGTGCTTCATAAGCTATAACTGCATATAAACAAGACGCACTGCTTTGGTGTAGCTGCATGCTGCTTCACTCTGATTGTGCGTGAGGCGTTTTATCAGGCCTCATTGTAATGATGGACCATATAGTCAAATGGCAGCGTCAATATATTATAGATCATAAGCCTTGCGACTGAAGGTTGTAAAAAGGACAAGCGATCTATAAAAATATATAAGAGTATGATTGAGAAAAATATCATGATAAAGGTCACACGATGCTGCAATAAAAATAAAAATACGTGCGTGGTGGTAACAAAAAATTTTTTTATCGCAAATCAAGTAGTATTAAGGTAGTACTGCCGGTGCCTCGCTAGTCAAGTATAGAACTATGCCTAAAAACGGATAATAACGTACAATAACCAGCTACTTCTTCAATAGTTACCAATAAAACCATATAAAAAAATTCATTTGCTAATCCTCATACATGTGATTACTAGGAGTTTCAGCTACAAGGTCTGAAAATTTTTTTGTTTACCCAAGAAAAATTTAAACGTACTGTTTGGCTCGAATTTGGATGTTTTCTATGATGGGCAGAGACTATAGCTATTTAAATTGTGTCGTTTAAATCGTCGTGTATTTGCTTGTATAATAATACGTTTAAGTGTATTTCTTTTCGTATTGACTTACCCAAATGTTCAAAGCAATAGAGAGACTGTGCTGTACATAATACTCAGAATAAAGACTGCATCATTTACTATATTTAATGTTTATCTCTTCTTCACTTCGGCATTTCCTATTTTAATATTATTTTGATTTCAAGCAATTTGGACTTTTACACTGGAAGTTTTTCTCCTCAGTGCTTTGTGGAGCATAGTCAGTCCGAGTTTGAATGCTTCATTTAGTTAGCATTTATGTACACACGTACCCAATTGATGATAAATATATTCTCAGTAAAAGTCATTTTTCGCCCTTTTTATTTTCGTCCCCTGAACTCTCCTCTCGATACCGCTGCTCTGCTCTCTGCTTAGCGTGCACCGTTCATAAACCCTTCTACCGACCATATTTAGTACAAAAAGTCTGAGAAGCAGTTTAGTGAAAAAGCAATGTGCAATAATAGGTATCTTGGTCGGTTTTTATACTTTGATTTTGTTATAAGCACCCAATTAATATTTCCAAGAGCTAAAGCTGTATTGAAAATACTAACTATTCTTTCCTAAACTTGTTTACTAAATTTAAACGGTAGTTTTAATCTTATGTGCGCTTTACTCAAGAAAATATGAGATGATTCATAACACCGTGGTTTAACCTGTAAAAAAATGTCACCCTAAGTTTTTTTTTTGGATACGCTAGGTCTGAAAAACTTTAACTGAGTTATTTTTACTTCAAAATTTATTAGTTTGTAAAGTTTCATATATATCTAAATCATAATTAAAATACAAATAGTACTGCATTAAATCAACTGATGGTGTCGCTAACGATTCGGTAAAACTCACAGGTTATATTGACAAAAAAAAAATATAAAAATTCAAAGGATTTGATTTTGTTATGACTTTCACGGAATTTTTTGTCAACACTGTTAGTGTCAATAGTAACTTTGTTCATGAATTGAGGTTTGAAATAAATTTGATATGTTTGCACTCACAGCTTTCGTTTAACGCTTCACAAGGATACTACAAAATATCTTATTTCGCTTTTGCGACATGAACATCTTTCGCTTCTATCGTACTTATTTGTTATGTTTTAGTCCAAAAAGCTAAAGCATAATTGTCTGACGTTTTGAAAAGCCACGATTTTTTACAACTTGGTTTTTTTAATGGTGGAATGCATAAAAAAAGTTCTACTTTGTTGACTTCAGTGGAAAGTTTACAAATACAGAGTAAACGTAGCATAAAATTGCAAATTTATGTTTAGAACCTTAAAGAATTGGTTGAAAAAAAATGCATGCGTCGGATGCCTGGCAGAAGCGAAGCAACCATAATAATTTTTTTGAAGTAAATACTGTAGGCTCGTGCGTTTAAAAAAAAGGTTTTACAAGCGTTTTTTGTAACTGATATAGAAATTAAATTTTTTAAATAAAAAGAAATCTAATTGATTTTTGCAATATTTTTTCTATAAACATCGTAAAAATGTAGTCGTATATGTATTAAAATGTACAGAAAAGCACAAAAGAAAATTGTATTTTTACTATTCATACTTTTTAAGTCACTTTTCTAGTTGTTTGATAAACTCTACGAATACTGCAACTTTCCACTCTCTGAAAGGGATCGTCCTTAAATTACGTAAGGGTTTCCAGGGAGGGAGGGTGTTTCGAAATGCTCTATGCTATCTTACATACAGAAGGGTAAAAGACAAGGAGTCATTTACGTAATTATTAAAACGAATGCTTTGTAGTGGCTTTTCAACGGCATAGCAATGCTTTACTACGTAAAACCGCCGGCTGTATAACTTCTGTCATAAATTTTATTACAGTACAATTGAGACGATTTTTTGTAGATTTTTCTGCTATTTATTTTAGAATTTGGAGAATTAACAGTGGCTTAAAATTTTAAAGTATTCATAAAATTTCTAAACATTTTGTGTAATTGCGTAAGAAGTTGAAGGAGGGGGGTATGTCTATCTTACATGAGGGTGGGTGGAAGTTAAGAATCATGAAAAAAGCCCTTACGTAATATAATGACGATTCTGAAGACCAGGACCCATCTAGGCACTTTATTTTATATCGGACCCAACCATCAGCCCTCACAGACATATGGAGAGCAGTAATAAGCATATATGCCACACTATTTTAATCCCACTTATACAGTGTCTCACAATACGCACATGTCATCAAAATTATAAACAACAAATAACAATGCACTTTGTTCAGCGTAAAGCTTGATAATAATAAAACTTACTATAATGACCTGCAATACAATTTCAAAATCTAGATAGTAATAAGTGTGTATAAAGATAACTAAAAGATCATGCAAGTCTTCATAAAGTAGACGTATCGATTTAGCAATTCAGTGATAATATTGAAAAAAAAAAAAAAAAAAAATCGATTTTGCAATTCTAAAACAATAATCGTCATGAGCATGTACAATGACATCCAAATAAAGGGTATTGTTCATGTTATTCACTCATTATAGACATTTTTGAAACTTTGTGTATTAATTTCTTACACTGCTATAAATAAGCTGTTTCAAATTATTGAGGACTGCTCGGACAGTTTAATAGATAAAAATTTTCAAAGTTGGACTTCTAAATAAGGGCAGTATAAGGTCACCCCTCGAAAAAGGCACTTTGTTATCGTTACAAAAAAATTGCTTCATTGGTTGTTTAAAAAAACTCTGTTTTTTTTTATGTTTTAAGGATTTGAATATTAGAATTTTGGATCATTAAGACATGCCATTTTTTAAATATCCTAATTTTCATATGATTTGTTATGCTTTTAGTATATCTATATAGTGATCAAGTTGTTCGTAACTTTTCAGACTTTATCGAAAATTCATAATATTTTTTGTAAAATCTGTTATTTTATTCATTAGCTAATTGGATACTTTAATTGCAATGACCAAAGGTAAGCAATAATTCATATGCAAATATTATGGCGTACGGTATACATAGCATACCAATACGTACGCGCCCCACCACCTCAGATAGGGACGTATGACCAAAAGAGAGGGAAAGCGGAACTCTTGAGTCGGATCAGAGAGTAGAAGAGAAGGAGAAGATTTAGGACTCTTGAGACTGGCGGACGTGCCTCCAAATTACCGCACTACCCTTGGCTCTTACCTCGATCTTAATGAATACTGAAAAGAAAGTAATAGGCCTCACTGTGTACTTGTTTCGCATACACCCAACCGACCACGAACCCACGTAACAGGAGAATTTTGATGTCAAAAGCGGGATCGGTTAAAAAGCGTACGCATGGTAGTACTGTAAGACAAAAAGCGAGTGTAAGGATAAAAAAAATTTCTTTTTTAATACATGTGACCCAAGAAGAAAGATAGGTCAGAAAAGCAAAGGAAAACAGGGACAACGCAAAGCTGAGCCAGCCAGAAATCGCCGTCCAGATCTAGAGAAGAAAAAAAATGCGGTCCAGTGCAGTCCTATTAGCAATTTACGTAGCTACTATCTGGTAATTACATTAAAATACAGAAATTTTTTTTATACATACAAATACAAATTTAATGACCCCTGGAAAAGTTAAAAGAAGAGGCACTTTATTATTATTTTTTTAACATACATGGCATGATTACAGAAAACTAATAATAAATTTTAACGAAATACATACAAGCTAAGATTAGAAGACAAAATGATAACACGGAAAAACTAACGCTAATTATGAGGAAGAAAAAATTCTGCAAACTACAAAACAATATACAATAGCAATATACACTTACACCCTTTTTCCCGCTCAACTCTTACTATATTTAAAATGACGCACACGAGTGAATGTTTCTAATTCATACTAACTATAACTACCTAATCGTGTTAGAAACAAATTTAGCAATCAGAACAGAATTTCGCTCCTCTTAATAATTTGTCGACCACCTAGAATTACACAAGTTTTAATTTATAATTATGTTCATACTTCAAGAAAAGAATTTATTAATAATAAAAGTAATTATAACGAGCATTTAAAAAAAAAAAAGAACACAAACGAAGTTAGAACAAAACTTATCGCAGAATTGTCAAACATATAAAATTAGACTTTATATCGGAGCGTAAAGTAGAATAAGAAAAGTTATTCCGTGCCCATCTGACACGACGAAAAAAAAAAATAAATAAAGAAACATTCACTCTCAGTACCGACCTAAAACATTTCCCATTTGCCCTCTTAAAAACGGCAAACAGAAAACACCCGGCTATTTATAAGCGAACTCGAGCCAATATTATCTTACATATACATTTGGAACACTCGAAAAACCTTGCAGGCATCTGAGCCGGTACATAAAGGAGATTGTAGCTCAATGAAAAAAACACGATATCGAACTCGAACCGACCATACACGTAAGGTAAGTAATACACGAGGTTGAGTCAGCACATAGAGCAGAATTTAAACCCCAAGAGGAAAAAAAAGGTAAGATAAATATTATACTCTAAAAAGAAAGCTCAAAACCATCGGATGCAAGCCGTAGTTCTTAGAAACACAATGTCTGGTATACAACACGAGGCAGTCATGACAAGGTGAAAACGAAAAGACGTTGAACCTAATTCTGAATCTTTTACAGCTGTCGAACACTCACAAAGCACGACGTAGATCAAAAATAAAATAAAAAAAAATAAAATTTTACCCAAAACCAAAATGAACGAGGCATGGATAACAGACCTTCCACGACACGTCAACACGGTACTTATATAAAACAAGTTTCGACAGACAATACGGAGGACAAAATAATTTGAATAACATAAGAACACGAACAATATCACGGAGGGAATGGCAAAAATCTTAAAAAAACATAAAATGTTCATGATAAAAATGATAAAAAAGTTAACCCTTAACATAGCAAAAGAAAAAATAACTCGCGGTCAAACGGGTCAGGACATCCTACAGTGAAGCAAGCATTTTACGACGTACAGTGTAACGAGCATAACACTCCCTAAAAAATCTACTAAGGCCGCCCAGCCGGAATACAACCAAGTAATCAATAGCATGGACGCGAATACAGTACTTGGAGACGCACTAGATCAATGGGCTACTTACGCCCGATATCAGACCCAAGAATACGATGGACCAAGTAATAATACCAGTCAAAGTAGGAATCACTATAATCCGAATAACTAAATAACACAATCAATTTGTAGATACAATAAATTCCAATCAGACATATCATGACTAAGCAAATACAGAGAATCAATTTACTCTACTTACACGTGATATAATAAATCAAACACAGACGCGCTCTGAATAGACTGCTTTATCTACATTAGGCCACTTAGCCAGCAATGTGTCAATATTCTACGGTGACTCAGTCAAACTTCCTCTTTTTAAATAAATGACGAGGACTGTAGCCTGGACAGTACGACCACTTTATGAAAAATACCTTATTGGAACATTAGCTTACAGGCTAAAAAGCGGAGCAGCAGAGTTTAAACCACGTCTAGCACAATTTAGGTCGGTTAAGAAATTCTGGGAAAAACTAAAGAACAGATACGTAAATATCAGTAAGGCCGACACACTTTTAATATAACTAAAAACGATTTCACAACAAAGAGGAGAACATGTGGGATATTACTGCGATCTCGTTCAAGCGCTACATAATAGGATAACAACACTTTCTGACTCAAACACGATTCATTCTTCTACACAAAAGTTTGCACTGATCGACAGCGCCGAAAATGGAGCGATAAAACAATTTTACTATGGACTACGGGCTCCATATAACTAGAAAGCAACATGACTTAGTCCTAGAACAGTAAACAAAGTAGAAGTGGATAATGACACGATACAAGATATAGTGTCATTATTTATTATCGACTACAGAGCAAGTGTCCAGATGATTTATCTTTACATTAAAGTAGAAGTAGTGTTGGTAAATATACGAAGCGAAATTGCCCTGCACTACACTATTCCAGGGGTACGAAATGCCTGTATCAATATTATATATAGGCGTAACTTAAGTAAGACCACAAGATAAAAAAATATAACCAGGTAATTATAACCAAATAAAAATATCGGATTCACCGGAATGGCGTGCAACCGATAACTACGAGTCAATCCTGTACAGAAATGAATACAACAATCTTCTAAAACGACCACTTGCTAATACAGAAAATAAAATTACTCAAGGTAGTGAAAATGCTTAACCGACTTGTGCTGAAAAGAAAGAGCAGGACAAGAATTGCGCATGTTGTAAGCACAAAAATCACAACACAAACAAATGTTACACATTAGTAAGAAACGTTGAAAAAGGTCAAATAAATCCTAACGAAATGCCGGAGCACTACCGATACAATCAGAATTACCAGAGAGGAGGCAGTTTTAACAATGCACGAAATAATAACAATATAAGCTATATTACATATTCGCAAAACTGTAACAACCCTAACGACGGCTACGAAAAAAAAATGATAGCAGCCACTACCATGTTATGATAGGAACAAGTAAAATGGGCGAGACAACGAACAACAGTTGATGGATTAAACAATAACAGGTATAAGTACAATAATGATGATGAAAGTTTTGGTGGTAGGAACCCTACTTATAGAAACGGATGGCCACTGCATAAAATACCTGACTTACCTAACGATAAAACGCATGACATACACAGGAAGACTCCAAAATTTAAAGACACTTGTTGCAGTCCCCAGGTGTCGAGCGTGACTCGACAGTAAGCAAAGATAGTAAGCCCGAAAATGAAGCAGAGCCTGAGTGCAGTGAACGGATCTTACCCGAAAAACTATACAGTGAGCGAAACCCACGAATAAAGTAGACGCGAGCGGAAAAGCACATCATAAATTGATACGGCCAGTGCATGACACGGGCATTGTACATACTAAACCGCTGGCGCAACTCAATAAAATACAGCCAATTGCGGGCGCACAAAATAATGATTATTCTAATTTTGCCAAAATTTTACTGTCCACCCGAAGCCCCGGGTTAGGAAATGACATAACCAACAAGAGAGTTCAAAAATCCCTTCAGGAAGTAGAAATAAATATATTAAGTACAGGACACACACCACCTTCAGTATGCCTAGAAATCCAACAATTAATTAACAAGAGCGCGACATTTTACGCAGATACAGGTGCCAAAACATCTATTATAAAAACGAGTAGCCTCAAAAAGGACTTATATATTAATTCTAATGATCGAGTGCTAATATCCGGTGTGACACACAGAGTACGGTGCATGTCAAGAACGGTAGAGATACCCCTAAATAAGATGATTTGCACTCTACACATAGTCCCCGACGACTTCCTGATACAAGTTATTGGATTGATTGGATGGAATCTATTAAAGAAACATGATGGCATTACATGTGCCAACAAAAATATGATAATAATAAACGGCACCCAGATTTCTTTCAAGGAACCAGAAACCTTTGAAATTCTCGCATAGACAAGACATATAATTTTTGCGCGCGTAAAAGAAGCGTGAATAAATATACAAACAGGGTGGGTACCTCGGCAAGAATCGGAGAAAGGCATTTTATTCGGCAACTTTATTGAAAAGTACGATAACGGTAAAGTGTACGCTAAATGCATAAATATTACAGATAGACTTATAAAAATATTCGTACCTCACATGGACTTGTTGGAATGTGAGACTATTTGCGGAGCAGGGCCATGTCGTGTCGATTGAGACGAATAAAAAGGCCTACAGCACGCAATGATAAGAATTTCTAGGGCAAGTAATACTAATGAAGAACAAAGTGAAAATGTAAAAGGGAACAAAAGTAAAAAAAATTTTTGTAACTAATAAAGAACAAATGAATAAAAAGATATCAAAATCAGCAGACACGCTAGGCTGTAACGAAAAAGAACTACAACAGGTGCGCAAACTAATATAATTTAACCCTTGGGTGTTTGGAGAGCCTTTAAGAGCAGCTAGCGTCTTAAAACATAGGCTACCTACAACGTCAGATAAACCAACTGTAGCAAAAAGAATCTGGTACCTGATTGCTCTAAGGAAACTGATGAATAAGAAGTGGAAAAATTTAGCCGACCAGGACATCATCGAATCCTCCACGTCGCCGTATAGTTTTAACACATGGATAGTACCCGAACGGGAAGAAGAGATGAAGTATGGTAACGGACTTCAGACTACTCAACGAAATTACAGTCGGTACGTGTAACCCACCACCATTCCAAGTGAAATTCTAAACCATCTCACATATGACCACTATATAACTGTACTGGACCCAAAAATAGGATTCTTTCAAATAGATATGGATAAAAAGACGATTCTGAGACAGTATTTTCCAGACTAGATGGCCACTACCAATACAAACGTATGCCAATGAGCTGCACTGATTTATCAAATACATTTGTACGTGCAATAACACTAGCGCTAGAAGGCCGATAAGGTCATGAAAGAGAAGTATACATGGATGACATGATGCTCTTCGCAGTGACATGAGAAGGACACGGAAGACGGTTTAAAATATTAGTCAAACGTCTGAAAGATAACAACCAAACAATAGAACCGAAAAATGTCAGTTTCTCAAAAAAAAAAGCGAAATTATTAGGCAACATAGTTAGCAACGGACAAATAAAAACAAACTCCAATAAAATTAGGCCCGTAAAAAATTATCCATGACCCACTAACGCAAAGAAAATCAAACAATTTTTAGGTCTCACGGGATATTTCCGTCGTTTTATTAAAAATTATGCAAAAATAGCATAACCAATTTTGAAACATTTACAAAAAAGCACGGAATTTAAGTGGTAGGAACCTCAACAAGAAGCATTTGACACTCTCGTTAACGCTCTGTGCAGCGAGCCCGTACTCTTAGCGCCGGACATAAATAAGCCATTTGTAGCTACAACGGAAGCATCAGACTATGCAATGAGCGCAATATTATGTCAATGAAAAAAAGGCGAATATCAACCTTGCGAATATGCATCCCGCTGCCTAAAAGATAGCGAACTTCGCTACCCAACGTACGATAAAGAACTGCTTGCCATAGTCTATGCATAAGAGCAATATAGACCATACTTATTCGGACGGAAATTTACAGCAGTTACTGAATACGAGCCTCTGAAACATTTTTACACGTCGAGAAAACTGGACCTGCGATTTACAAGACAAAAGGCAGAGCTACGTGGCTACGATTTCGACGTTGTCTGTAGACCCGTAAGAATTAATAGAGTACCTGACGCATTGTCACACAACCCGATCCTGGAAGAAAGAGAGAAAACCCTAAATTACCCTGCAGGGTCTTATACAAACTCGCAGAGGATGAGGGACCAGAGGGATATAGTCACACGAACGCTCCACAGGCGAGGATATACAAAATTCGCACAAGACGGGAGAAAAATATAATAAGAAAAGACAGGAATAATCAAATCAAAATTTCCGATTCAGACAAGTTGGACAGATGGGTAAAGAAAAAGAAACGCCAGATAAAGAAAATTCCATTGAATATACGCCAAGTAACAACAGTGACGCGGACTTGGAGTCAGAATGGCCGGAGACAGAGTTACTAAGAAATAAAACACGAAATGTAGTAGGAGCAAAAAAATAGGAAATAGACCACGTAAACTCTCAACTGAAAATAAAAAGAAGGAGGTAGGAATATAGCCAACTGCAACAAGCGACAGTGACGTAGAATCTCTATCGCAAGGACCAATTAATGAAAAACTTGCATACATGCGGAAAGAGAAGAATAGCCAGCTAGATACACTACATAGAAAACAACAGAATTTTTAAATACACCCAAACTTAAAGATAAGTCGAAGGAAATCATAATAGCAAACTGCAACACACTGTCTGGCAATGGAGAGCATCAAGAGACAAACATGGGGCAATAACGCTCTGGGGATGGAAGCTAGTAATGGCAATTTTAGCGAATCAAGCAGAGGAGAAACAAAGTGAGCGAAAAAAAGCGGGGCCCGAGAGGAAATATGTATAGGGGTGAGCGAACCGAATGAGATCAATGAGAAAGCTAAATTTAAAAAGAGAAGACCATAACTGCGAGATAAAGATGAAACCCCGAGCGAAGAGAGACAAGAATCAGAGACGTCGAGTACAAGCGCAGACAAACCGTGTCGATTACAGACGAATCGACGAGCATGGAGTGAACCGTTTAATACGAAAACATTCATCGAAAGAAAGGACGCACTCAATATATCACAGGGCATACAGACACTAAAACGCCTAAAGAAAGGCTTGTAGCAGAACGAGAAAGTCGACGCGATGCTCGATGATTCAATTAATAATTTTCAATCAAAGGTTCAGCTAAGCATAAAACGCCACGATTATACAGGAAAGAAAGGGGCTAGAATTAAGGCGTGGAACACTGCTAGTACCACAAATCGGCAAAAAACGAACATATCGAGAGTACAGTCAATAACCTACTGTCAACTAATCAGTCAAATAAAGAGACCGACTAAGGTAGTGAAGTTCACCCAAACGCTGATAATAATACCCCACAAACTGAACCAATAGAAAATGACAAACAAATAAGAAAAGACACACTGCAGAATTATTAGAATATGAGAGATTGGAGATTCGAAAATGCGGACTTTACTGCGTGGAGCCACACGAGAAATTTTTACTAACAGACGTCCCTCACGACGGAAATTGTCTTTTCCATTGTTCAATCCCTTCTGATGGCTTCACACTCTTATCATCAATACTAAGAAGTACCCTTTGTAAATATAAAAGGATACATGAAAAAAGAAACCCAGGGGAAACAGAAGACATCCTCCGAAGCAATAACGCCTTCGGCGACGGGAAATGCACTTTTATACATGCCTTAGAGTACAATAGGAAAATATGTGTATTTATTTTCAAGCGTCTCCAAATAAGATTTTTTATCAGCATTTTATTGGAAATAAGGGGGAAAATCAATGCATATATATTTAGGAAATCAACACTACGAAGCTCTTATAAAAAAAAAACTTAAATAAACGAAAGAAGCCTGACTATAGCGGAAGCTTAGAGGTGGAGCCAGAGAAGCAGCCGATAAGATATAAAGAATTAGAACAAAATTCAGACAATGAGAAAATTGATAAGGTAGAGAAGGATAAAAAAAGATAGCGGAGGAAGCGACATTGGTAAGAAAACCCATGAGGAATGCAGGTTACCCACTCCTGAACCCATACCGCCACTGATGCCTCCATCGGCACACAACTTGCAGGGTTCGTCCGATTTATTGCCAGAGAGCGACAGAGAACAGGGAAATGACCTAAACAAAGCCCTCGTAGAATCGGGGAGCGAAGCAGAAAGTGATATCAGAAATAACATATGAAATTTAAGCGCTCTAGCGAAAAAGTGATTATGCAATAGTCATCGATGTCATCATAAGTCAGAAAAATAAGCGTGATACGTATATACGTGGTAAAACACTTTGACAATACTGCACTGAAATCTGACATTAAAAAATGTTTAGTGTCTCTAAAAGCACTATTTATGGTGAAAAAAATACAAACTATTGGAATAGTTAAACCCTAGCAATTACAAACATAAATCAGTGGCAATACTAAGTGAAGCAAATAAAAGAAATTTTTAAAGACCTTAAAGTAACTGCTGTACCATACACAAATACACTTGTGTTACCGCCAGCCGACCAGCGATATAAGGTCATAAAAGAATACCACGAATCTGCAGTTGGCGGACACAGAAGCATAAACAAAACTTTCAATAGGATCACACAAGATTTTTATTTAAAAAATATGCGACCAGATGTAAGGCAATTGGTATTTGGCTGTAAATCTTGCCAGACCACGAAAATTGTTTGGGTAAAAACAAACTAAGCAATGTTAATCACAGACACTTCGAGAAGGCCCTTCGAAAAAATATATATCGATTTCTACGCACCTGTTAATAAGCCTTCAGACCACAAGAACACCCATATACTGTCAATTTAAGACTGCATAATGAGATACAAAGTCCTTGTTCCAGTACAGAAATCAACAGGCAATAATACAGTACAAGCGCTAACGGACAAATTTATAGCATATTTTGGGACACCAGAGAAATTATTATCGGATCGCGAATTTTATTTCTTGAACAAAATGTGGAGGAATTTGCATGATCATTTAAAATTGACAAAATGGGGAGAACCGCATTCCACCTTCAAAGCAATGGCCCAATAAAGCGCATGCATCATGTCTTAGCAGAATATTTAAAGGCATATGTCAATTAGGCCGGAAATTGTGACGAGTCATTACCATTGTGTATGCTTGCGTACAATACCTCGAAACATGAGAGTACAGGATACACGCCTTACGAACTACTTTTGGGGCAAAATGCTCGCATACCATCGTGCTTTAAGCACCAACAAAATGATGCAACGTATGACAAGTATTTTGAACAAATTGCTTAGTGTCTAACGGAAATGTGCACTATAGCAGCTATGAAGCAGGTACAAGCTAAATTCTGTTTAAAATACTATTATGACAGGAAACTCAACACTAAGTTTTTAATGGAAGACGAGTCTGTGTTTGTCCTTAAAGAACGGGCGAAATGCAAATAAGACGCACAATATGAGGGACCCCACGAGATCGTGGGAAACGATTATAAAACCCATAACGTAAAGCTACAGAGTTGCGAAGAAATTACCGTTGCCCATGTAGATAAAATAAAGAAAACCTGCACACTCTAATAGCCAATACCAAATGAAAAATAAATAGCTTCAACTTAATCATCTGGAATAAATAAAAAACCAAAGATCTTAAAATAGCCCTTAAAATTTTCTTTTTGCGGCCTCCGCACGTGTGACAAATAAAAAAAAATAGAACCTAGAAAACTAACAATCTTTTCGCCTATAAAAGAAAAAGTTTGATCAGACGGTAGTTTATTGTTTCAAATTAAATAGAAATCGACAGAAAATTGTTACTGGGAGTTCTGAGAATCAAAACCTATCATAACTGTGAACGAGACTAAGAACCTAAAAATGTGTGAAAAAAAAGAACGATATACACTTAAGACGTATATGGGTAATTCCTTTACAGACCGAACACTTTTTGACAGACCCATCTCCGATTTGGCTGTAATTTTTCTTACAGCTTCTATATTGTATAATAAGAGACATAAGCACGGTAAAGTTTTTTTTTATTACTTTTTTCCGATTTATAAGTATTAACTAATTTTATGATGGTGATTACAGACTCATTTGAAACAATTACAAGCTTCGAATTCTTAAGATCTACAAAATTTTCACTGATTACACTGTTGTAGCTAAAGGATTGAATTTTAAGAAAAAAAAATTAATAATACAAATTATTAACAAATTCATATTATTTTTAGCAATTTAAAACGCATGTACTATTTTTCTGATTAGACTAAATTTTTTGCGAATCGTCATAATTTGCTATATATATACCTTGATTACATATATATAATGATGGATGACACCTCGGAGGGAATCAGGTCCTTGTAGCCTATTATCTTACGAACAAAATAAGCCCAAATTCGTATTGATTGAGTCAAATTCGCGGGAAGCGCGAATTTTGATAATTTTTTCTTCTTCCTGAATCACTGTCGACAGTTTTCTGCTGCCTCGCATGCCGTACCTACCGTGATCCAGGTGCAACTCAACTTTGGTTTATTAAATATTAAAATACCGTCTGTTTGCCATTACAGTTTAAAAATTTGTAAAGTAACAGTTGTCTATTCAGATAAAAAATATATCATGGTAGTTAAAATATGCAAACTAATTTTTTTTCAATAAACGTGCATGTTAACAGTTAATAAATCCATCTCCCAGTGTGCGAATTCGTAATCAGCGACCCCAAAAACCCACGTACACCAAATTTGGTACAAATCGGTTGATTTTTGAAAATTTGGCCAGCCATCTTGGATCCGCCATTTTAAATTTGGCAAATTTAACTCCAGATTCGTAGTCAGCGACCCCAAAAACCCCCCTACACCAAATTTGGTACCAATTGGTTGACTTTAACAACGTTTTTATGTATGCACAGTAATATGACTATTGAAATTCGGTATATACATATACATAAAAAACATATATACATACAAAGTCGTCATAGGACTGAGGGAAACGGATTCTTTTAGGTTATGGTCTTGGAAGTAAAATAAGCTCAAAATTGATGAAATTGATTGAAAATTCGCGGGAAGCACGAATTTTGATAATTTTTTCAGCATTTCGGACCACTGTGCCACGTCTTAGCATCTTTATAGTAGCACCATCGTATTGAACGTCTAATTTTACATTAAAACCGTTTAGTAAAAAAATGGAGACTCAATAATTTCTATCGAATATACATTAATTTGTTTAGTGCGACACGAAAAAAAACGGTTTTTGCCGATAAAACGAAATCTATAGCTTCTATCGAAAAAAGTAAAGTGTAAAAGTTATAGATAATAGAAAGATATACAACTTTTCTGAATATTATTTTCTGACACAACCTAAAATTTTTCGAATACAATGCAAAATAAGTTAAAAATCACTTTTTATACATTGTTTCTATTGAAATGGCAATTCTTTTGCAATCCGAAAACTTTTTTTATTACAAACGCTTCTTTTATCAATAAATTTATTATTATTACTTTAAAAATTATATTGTTTATATCATGCGGCTCGTCTCATCATGCGCTAGATTAACTCCATGCTGTTTTTTAGCCTTAAGGAGGCTCACAGCTAATGTACAGCTCATATTTTGAATACGTTATAAATATTTTTAGGAGTTATAACAAGTTTCACTCAAACTGACAATAATATAGCTAATGTTAAAAGTCTTGCGATTTTCATCATAATATTTTGTTGACAAATTTTTCAAGTACCGAGGATTGAAAAAAAGCAACAAATCAACTTAATCTTTTCCATTTCACGTGTTATTTTTAGATTTTTGGGCTTATTAATTCTCTTCTTTAAACAAATCCATTATGAGTCACCGACGTAAAATATGCAAAAACTTCAATAGGTTTTGCAAAAATTCAATTGTTCACGTATCATTCGTATTTCTATATAAACAATTGAATCTTCTGGAAAACCTATGGGAGTATTTGCAAATTTTATGTCGGTGACTCCTAATGAATTTTTTTAAAGAAGAGAATAAGCCCTCAAATCTAAAAATAACATGTAAAATGGAAGAGATTAAGTTGATTTGTTGAATTTTTTTTCAATCCTCGGTATCTGAAAAATTTGACAACAAAATTTTTTTATGAAAATCGCACGATATTTCACATTAGCTACATTATTGTCAGTTTAAGTGAAACTTGTTATTACTTCTAATAAATATTTATAATAACGTATCTATATATTAGGTGTGAGCGTCCTTAAATTATTTCTGTTCGCAATATTTATAATAATTTTCCTTCTTAATCAATTAATATTATTTATTGAAAAAATGTGTAATATTACAGTGGTGTAATGAGGATGATAATAATAATATTGATAATAATAATATGTACAACCTTATGTTAAGAAGTAGTTTTGTTATATTTTTATTTTAGATCTAAAATTTTTTACTTCGGTACTTCTGTTAGAAAGCGAGAATTGTTTTGCTTGTAGTTCCTGCAACGACAGAAGAATAAAACAGTGAAATTTCAATGTGCCTTTCATCGTTACTGACTTTTGAAAACGTGCCAATAAGCTATTCTTTTCCTCTTCATACTCTTTAGTCGTGGAATGGCGACACGAAACGCTTGGCAAAGCTGCAGTTGCCCAATAAAATAATTCCAGTAGCGTGTGAATCCGATCGTTAACTTTTTGTAAACTTGCCCTAGCAGCTACTTTTTTCAATGTATCACCTACCCCGTCGCACAGTCCTTTACCGTGCGAGGTCGGGAAAAAGTGCCACTCAGCGTCTACTTAGTAATCTTGAAAATGATGTGTTAAGTTCATGAATTTTTTATAATTTTTATATTGACCACTGGCTCTATCTTATAAGTAAAATATTTTCTTTATTTCAACTATATTCTCCTTGATAAATGCAATTAATTGTTCTTGAAATAGATTCACAGCAACAGTCTCATAACACAAACATTCAGAAATAGACACGAAGCTTTTTATTTTTAATTCACCACTAATATCTTTATAGTACACTGGAAAAGGATGTGTAGTTGCTTGGCCATTATTTCAATGAACACCTTGAATACAATTTTGAATGAGAAATGCAAAATTCTCGGAAAAGTCACAAATACCTATACATTCACTTTCTTTTAGATTTTGTTTTTTTTCTAGTTTAAAAATTCTTTTTGTTTTGTTACTAAAAAAGAGTGTATTATTAATTTTTTCGAATCATTAGCTAACGATTGCAAGAATTCCTCGGTGGTTGATAAAAAATTTTGCTACGTCGCTCTTTCCGTGGTGATCCAATGCTTATACTTTATGTTTTCTATAAGTCCATCATCAAATATTGTTTCTAACTGTGCAATGATATTATCAACCCCTGGACACTTATAACATAACCCTAGAAAACAATCATCTGACTGTGCATAACGCACCATTCTATTCAAACAATCACGGTAGTTTAAAAGTGGTTTCTCCGACTCTGCTGTGATTCATTTTACATTGGCATCGTCTATCATCAACTTGATATTTTCTAATTTGGAAAAGCTGCAATGTGTATGGGGATGCTTATTTTTAAATAATTCAAATAATTCCATTCAATTGTTCAGTAGTATGCGTTTTTGCATTTGTATTTTTTCCCCCCAACTTTAACAGACAAATAATCTTTTCGGCCGGGGTTCAATTGCGTGTGATCGTCTGATTAGTAAAAATCCATTATAGCATTTATATGTGGTACTGGTAGAGATGGATGACTCTTCGGATTCGGGTCTTGCAAAATCCCTTTCTCTGTACCGACATTGTTCGAAGAATCAACGCGATCGTCGATCAATTCTTGATTTCCACCTAAGAAACCAGAAGATTCTCCGCTGCAAATTTTAGTGTCCGATTGTCCGATTCATCATTGAAAAATAAATTTGGGCTACTCAAATGCTGAAAAATAAAGAAATTACCGATGGCAATGGAGAACTGAGAATTTGTAAAACAAACATGAGAGTTCTAGACTTAAAAGATTTCACTGGCTACAGGAATCAAGAAAGCTCAATGCTGCTGCAGTTTTTGTTATACTACGTAGTCATCTATAAAATATCATACACACACCAGTTGATTTCTGTGTATAGAAACTCAGACACTAATAAACTTCTTTAATGTGCTATAGTAACCTACCATTGCCACTTGATCATTTTTATCCTTGCTTGGTGGCTTTTCTTCGTCTTGCCTGATGCGCCGTCGACATAAACCGCAAATTTTTTGTCCCAATTTTTCAGCATTTATAGGTAAATGCGATGCGCTTAATTGTCTTTTAGGTACTTTTCTTAAGTTTATATTCTTTCTTCTTGACTGACTCTGTATATTGTAAGGGTTGAAACATACATCAGTCCGAATCCTGGATGACTTACTCTTTTGTTTTTTTCTTGTTGGTGTCATGCCGACATATAAGTTACTTCAGACGCCAAGAAGAGCAATATAGAAAAGCAAGACGTCAAGATGTTGGGTAAGAATTATTATAAAAAACCAAGCAATGATCAGAAGATAACTTGCGCACGTGATGAAGAAGATCAAGCTTTTAAAGTAAGACAATAAATATTGCTAAAAGCACTGGCAGCAAACGGTGAAAACAAGCGACCAGCTGATCCGTCACAATTTGAGTTAGGTACACGTACAGTTGGAGACTTACGTATAGCTGATACTGACTTGTTCAGCTTAAAAATCCAGGGGTACTCGTGAGGTGCAATCGAACAGACCTTCGGTCGCTGGATACTATTAATTGTGAGTCACTGTTGTAAACTTTCTTTGTGTATTTTATTATTATTATTCTTATCACACCACTGTAAAATCATACATTCTTGCAATAAATACTGTTAATCGATTGAAAAGGAAAATTAATATAAATATTGCGGACAGAAATGATAAAAGGCAAAAAAATCAGCGTTGAGTTAATCTAGCGCGTGATAAGACGAGCCGCACTATATAAATAATTTAATTTTTAAAGTAATAATAATCAGTTTCTTGTTAAAAGAAGCGTTTGTTATAACAAAAGTTTTCGAATTGCGAAAGAATTTCCATTTCAATTGAATCGATTTAGAAAAAGTGATTTTTAACTTACCTTGTATTCGAAAAGTTTTAGGTTATGTCGGAAAATGACGTTCAAAAAAGTTGTAGATCTTTTAATTATCTATAACTTTTATACTTTACTTTTTTTGATACAAGCTATAGATTCCGTTTTATCAGCACAAAACCGTTTTTTTTTGTGTCGCACTAAACAAATTAGTTTATATTTAATAGAAATTATTGAGTCTCCATTTTTTTCCAAACAGTTTTTTATATAAAATTTGACGTATAATACGCTGGTTCTACTATCAAGGTGCTAAGACATGGGCGCGGTAGTTAAAAATTAATTTTTAAAATGACATTGTTAATAACAATATTAATTTGTTCACAATTTTTATTTAAAATATTTTCTTCTTAAAATACAATTCTTTAGCTACCAAAGTAAAATTCGTAAAAATTTTGTAGCTCTTAAGGATTTAAAGCTATATATTGTTTCAAATGAGTCTCCAATCGCTAACATGAAATTTGTTATACCATATAAAATCGAAAATGAGCGATAAAAAAATTATTTACCGGACGCATATCTCTTATTTTTCGATATAGAGACAGTAAAAAATTTTCAGCTAAATCGTAAATGGGTAGGTCAAAAAGTGTTTGGTTTGTAAAAGAATTACCCATATGGTAGATTTCGCCCTAACTTGCCCAGATCAACTTCAAAATTTGTTGTAACTCAGACATTGTCTCTCCGGCGGCCCAAAGTTTTACGTGTATGAGTATAAAAAAACTAGATGGTAGTAAGGGCTACGTATGTAAAGTGAAAAGTATCCGACAAAATCATACAATTATTCAAAGATTCGTTATAATACTATTCGTGAATCAATAACATCATGTGACACTAAAATAATACTTCAGGATATACGATTTGACGATCCACGTTTCACAATGTTATTACACAATGAAATAAAACCAAGACATTTAAACCTGTGTATAGAAAACGATGATTTATTACAAACAATAAGAGTTACCCTTACGGCCATGTACAACTTACTTATGAATAAAGTTCAATCATCAAGTGAAAAAAAATGGTACGAAAGTGCAAATATTGCTAGGTAACGCAAAAGTGGTGAGAATGAACTCCTTGATCGCTCAAATCACAGTAAAAGTCGTTGATTCAATCATTTCTCTTTAGACAACTCAACAATGAAATAGGTCAACCACGGCCGTGGCGCGCTGCTTAGCAAAACAAAAAATACGAAGATCACGAGTCGCTTCAATAATAACGAAAAAGGATAGGACGACGGATGTCTGTACTTTATTGTTTAATAAAATACGATTTACTTTATAAAAAATATGTCATCAGCACATTCTTTTACTCAGTTGTTTTAATAGTACATGATTTCCAAGAAATATCATCAGCACATTCTTATACTTGAACCTTCAACCTTGGACAAAAAGCATTCGAAAAATCTACTCGACCGTAGGTGTTTGTATGGCTTTCAAATACTGAACTGTTACAGAGGAAAGCAAAGTTTCTGGAAAGTCTTCCACTCCAATTACACAAAGGAACACGGTAGATGCTGAGCAGTAAGCTTGAGCCAACGGACCAAGCTGATTGGTCATGCGAGCAGCCTCTGGGCTAATCCTCACGGCTGATTTAAGTAGTGGTAGTGGTGTCAACGCTGACGATACAAGCTGAATGGTTGCGCAAGCCCCCTTTACGCTTCCACGACTCGTCAAAAAACGTTTTTGAACTAGCTATTGGCACACCCGCGGAGGGTTTTGTTGTGGTTGCTCAGGTTTTCGATAGAGCTTAGATTGGTAGTATGCATATTCCATGGCAACACCCGTAGACATGCACGATAAGTGGAGCGACTGGTGGCGGTAGTACCGTATTTGTCAAATGCTTTTTGCGACACATTCATTGCACGAGTTACACTTGTTTCGAGTAGATCATTCTTCGTTGCAGTGAGTAACAGTCTAGCTGCCGAGATCTTGGGAAAAAATCTAATTTCACAAAGTATTACCCCAGAGTGCCCATTAGGCAGATGAATTAAGACCAAAGCTAGTTATTATTGACAATTTGGTGCGCAAATCACCTAACGGTGTGCAATCATCGATATATTCACCAAAGGCAGTTATCATAATAATCTAGGCATAATCTTTATCGCGCAAAATATTTTTCATCGAAGTAAGGGTCAGCGCGACATATCCCAAAACTTACAATACATTGTTATCTCTAGAAGTATCCTAATTTCTAGTTTTAAGTGTCAGAAACCTAATATCTTAAAAAGAAAAAAGAATAATCGAAAAATTATTTTTGGAGCATAAAGCTGAGATAATAGCAAATAAGAAAATATTATAGGAAACTTAAGAACGGAAATTATAACCTCCAAATTAATAGAATAACCTTAAAAAAAATTTTTTTTTAGAACATTATTCGAAAAAAAATGCTAATTTACCGTTATAGTAATTATTCTTTAAAGATACAATTCTACTGTAACAAAATTTTAGGTTTAATTTTATCTAACTTAGCTTAACAGCCTGAAATTTTCAATTTATAATGCTAAAAATCGAATATCTTGAGAAGAAAAAGAGATCATTCAAAAGTTCTTGTTAATGCATAAAGCTTAGATATTGCAAATAAGAAAAAACTAAAGAGATTTGAAGATCGTAAGATCCTAACCTCTAATTTAATAGAATAACCCAGAAAAATAACTTTTTAGGCAGAAAATTTAAAAAAAGGGCTTAATTACTGTTTAAACTGTTTAAATCATTATTTTTCGCAGATATAATTCTATGATGACAAAATTTTAGCTTTAATTTTCTTTAACGTAACCTAAAAGCCTGATATTTTGAATTTACAGGGTTAAAAATCCAAAATCTTGATAAGGAAAATAAAGAAATCCAAAATTTGAATTGGAGCTTAGAGCTGATCAAGCTAAATCCATAGAGAATGAGGAAACACTATACTGATTGTCTATAGACTAAGTCATAAGCTCGAATTTAGTGAGATAACCTACATATAAAACTCCGTTAAAATTCCATTCCTAATGTTACGAACTTATCATCTTAAAAACTAAGTGAGATAATTAGTAAATATAAATTTAAGCTCAGAGCTGAGAATCTAAACAATAAACAAAACTTGGAGAAAATTTCCAAACGTTCAATTACACCCTTTAAAAAATATTAATAGCTTACACAATAAACTTAACTGAATTAACATCGTAACTTTTGTTATTTTAACGAAAAATAAAATCATTGTCACATAATTCTAATAAAATTGTTAATTTAAATAAGGCGAAAAACTCCAATCTGTTTTTCTATTCATTTATATGCCACAGTATATTCGGATCATAACAATCTACCTCTAAAATGGTTTAAAAATTGATATCCCCCTTCTGATAAATGTCAGCTGATATGTCATCTGAGATGTAATCTGACATATCAGCTGATATGTCATGCCAATATGTCATTTGCAGCTTACCACAAAATGTTACAATTGATGAAAAACTCATTTGCAGCTTACCACAAAATGTTACAATTGATGAAAAACTGTTCAATTCTGCAGTTTTCAGTACTCTAGAGTGCCAAGTGGGTTGTACCATCCGCATTGTACATCGGAAACGTACCTTTCAAATCTATACAAAGCTTATTTTTAATATCAAAAATAAAAATAAAAAAGTTCAGATGACATGTCATCTTAAACTATTAAAAAAATCAAAAGTAAATGAAATCACTACTTTTTAGGGTCGATATATACATTTTTCGATGTATCATACAGATAGTATAACCTATTGGGCAGTACAGAGGGCTGAAAACTGCATATTTAAGCAGATATTTATTGATTTTAATATTTGGTGATGAGCTGCAGATGACATATTGGCATGACAAATCAACTGACATGTCAGATGACATTTTAGATGACATATCAGCTGACATCCATTAGAAGGGTGATTAAGTGTGCCAAGCTTGACTATGCTAAAATCATTGTTGCAAACAATATACTGGAATAAAATAACATCACCTATAAATTGGCACAATCATTTGACAATTTTTAAGCTAGACACAAGCTTACTTCTTATTCAGTGCTTTTTTCAAACAGGATTTAGGAAAAGTAAAATTTATAATACCTAAACTGACATTACACTATTAAACTTTTTTCAAAGTTTGATTTTCATTCGATCTCATTCCTTTTCAGACAAATTTTAATTTCTTCCGCATAAGCAATATTGTTGCTCATCATGTTGAAAAAAATTAAATCGTAAGTGCAAGAATTTAAAAGATTTTTTACCAACTAAGAGGGCATTATTCAGAATTTTTACTTTTTAATAGCTTAACTTTATTCATTATCATAATTTTGTTCCTGACCTAGACTTATTCATAGGTATTTTTTAAAATTTTTATTAGTTATGATTATTTTCCTACCCTTTTCCATAAGATTTTTCCTTATTAAGTAAATTTTTTTTTGGAATTTTGGCGTGTACTCAGATGATGTCAAAGTTAATATTATATCCTTTTTTTAAATTGTAAATCTTTTTTTTTCATTTATTTTTGTGTACAACATTTTATCACAACCCTGGTAACAAATAATTATCGACCCTGTACAGTACAGTAAAAATAATTTAAAAAAAAAATAAATTATTCATATCTCACGCAATCAATACTAAGTAAGCCCAATATACTTAAATAAATATACTTTTGTTGATTCAATACATGATCAATATTATGTACAACCGAATAACCCAATGCTCTCTTGGTTCATGAGAAACAAAAATTGTCTGCTCTAAAACCTTGCATATATATAGTAAATAAGAAAATTAGTTCTAAGCGATGTATCCCAATGCGAGTAAATAAATACCAAAGTATGTACCCGATGCGCTTCTAAAATACTAAATTGTTAAATTTATTTGTTAACTAAGGAGTAATTTGGATTACATAGCTTGAGATTTATTTATTCTTCAGCTATAAAGAGTATTTGGCTACACACCTCAGAAATAATTTATTTAGTAACTGAGAATGCATTCGTTTTCAGAACATGAAATTAACTTATATAATAACTAAGAGCGCATTAGATTACATAGCTGGGGAGTGTTATAATTTGAAAAAAATTCGTTAATTCTGCATGTGCCAATGTAAACTTTGTAATCCGATGTTAAGTAATCCATAAAGTATCCTACTAGCTTTTGTAGTTACAATTTACTTATTAGCAAGCTTATAAATTAGCTGAATCATACGTTCTTATATTATAATCAACTACTTTTAATTTTAACCACCCTATCATTGATTACGCAAGTGCAAAAGGGGCTCGAAAGTAGAAGAAAATACCCTTATTTATGGTTCCTCTAAAATTCTGACTCTTCGATTAATTACGCTATAAGGAAAAAAATATATTACTTAAATATCGTATAACTTTTAGATAAGTATGACAATGAGAATCAAAGCGTTAAGCAGAAAATATATGATGGTTTTTGCATCATAGTAGACCAAGTTTCACCGGGTAAGGAGACAATCAATACGGCAAACCTTGCAAGAGATGTTTCAACAATTCAGTCGAATTTGCTAAAGCCTTGGAGAATGAAGAAAAATTCGTTGTGAATACGACAACTATTCTAGCATTATTTCTATGCGAAAAGCAAGTCAATTTAGACAAGCTGGAGGTGTTACGTGCTAAGACGTACTAAATGTTTTATGAGCTCTATCCATGGGCGATGCTTAATCCGACTGTTCATAAAATGCTCAAACATGGGTGCCAAGTCGCAAAAATTTTTCCATTGCCCATGCTGTTTTATTCAGAAGACCGAATCAAGGCATTGCACAATCTTTACAAAACAAATTTAATTACCTATGCAAGACAAACTAGTGGGGCACAAAGGTTAACCGATATTTTCAACCGATCTGATTATCTACGGCATCTACTAATTTCATTAATAAGTATTAAAGAGAGACCATACGATAATGATTAAAAAAAATTGTTCACGACAGAAATGTTACAGTATATGAAAAGAAATAGAGCTGTTTCTTCTATGTATATAATATGTATGTTTGCGATTTTGGCCTCCGCAATTTTTACGCTCGTCTCTTTTGTTTGGATTGGCCCGATCGCGAGAGATATTCCAGCATTACAGGGTTGGAAAAT
>JAPYYV010001373.1:0-24668 GCA_030522625.1 Copidosoma aretas | reverse complement strand
TTCTGCTGCCTCGCGTGCCGTACCTACCGTGATCCAGGTGCAACTCAACTTTGGTATATTAAATATTAAGATACCGTCTGTTTACCATTACAGTAAAAAATTTGTAAAGTACACTGAAAAAATATTATCGTAGCGTCTGCTAAATTCGTGGAACGCACGAATTTAGTGCAATTTTCGTACTTTTCAGATCACTGTGCGCCGTGCCCACAAATTACGGGTGTATTTGTTCGATTTTTACGTGTTTTGTAACACTGTCATTTGTTTTTGGCCCCCCTGCGCCCCCTCCAGCCCCAACCTCACGACCCCCTCGCGAAATTTTTTTTGTTTTCTCCGTGTTTTTAAGTACAAATTATATTTTTAGATTTTTTAATGCCCCCTTGAGGTTCCCCTGCAGCCCCTCTGCATCCCTCTGCAAGGACTTTGAATTTTTTTCAGTTGATTTGCCCCTTCACTGCCCCCTCATTTTTATTATAGCCAAAGATGGCCGACGTCACCCAAAATACACTCTCTTGCCAAACATTGCCGAAAACAACCGATTGCAGCCAAAGCCGCTCGTTTACAGCCCTTCGGGATTTTCTGTAATTCCCTCACGTCTTATCTGGTAAATATACAGAAGCACAACAATAAAACGTAATTTTCAATGATACGACTGATGAAACAGATAACGAAAGACCCGTACGCTCGAGCTCAATACGAAATAAAATAAAATACAATTTAAACACCTACAACTGAATAACCAAACAGACTGCCCAATTACACTGTCTATTAGTGGATCATTTATTTACTAATTAAAAGTGCAAGTAGAGAAGTATATTTTGTTTCGAAATAATGTACATGGCATGATAACACCTTATTACAGGAATTGGGCAGAGAAACTAATTCCTGCACATAATGCAAAAAAAAGGTGTGTGCAAACCATGATTGCGCTTTAGTACAGCAAACTTTCTCTGAGCAGTGTTAGGCTAAGATCTACCAATCGGATACCAGGTGATTTCATACAAAATATGATTAGCAATATATTGCAGTGTATTATACTAACTATAAAGATATATTATACTTTTAATCATTATGTAAAAAGACAAAAATTGCTGGATAGCACATGCTTTTGACAATTGATGAAACGAATTAAATATTAAGGCAAGTGAGCTCCATATTTATCGTACAGAAAAAAAAATTTTGATACAATATTCTACCACTACGTCTAAAATAACCAACTTTGTTCTAGTGCGATGGAAAATGATAAACGTGACCAACAGTAATACGGCTGATAAGACAGGTATTGAATGTAAGACTCATACACTTCAGCTCAATATTTAACTCAATTAAATTAAAATCCAAGCACCTTAAACCAAATAACCAAAATAAATATCCCGATTATAATGTTTAATTATAAATAATTTATCAACTTATTCAAAATAATTTCAAAAGAATCGAAGAATACGAGTCTATAGCTACTTCAACAAAATAACATAATATAATTCAACATAACTGAAGGAAAAACTAATAATTAATATAAAATCTAATTATTTTATAGTGTAAAAAAAAAAAGGTTTTAATCTATATAACAAAGTATTGACACAAAAAATCATTATTTTAGGTGTCTAAGATGCATTAAAATTGCAAAAAAAATGGTGTCACAGTAAGCAAACAATAAGAGGATATGTAATCGTTTCATACAGCACAGCGGTTTATTTATCTGCAGATAACGATATTTCAGATCACTGAACACAGTGAGTGGCCGGTAAATAGCGCTGATAGATATATATGTATAGTAATAAAGACAAAATATTACCCGCCACCCAAACTCCCCCCTCCGCCGCTCCTCCTCCTCAAACCTCTCCTCAAATCACGGGCGAATTCGTTACACTATTGCGTGCTTTTTATGATCGTCATTTGTTTGTGCCACCTCTGAACACCCCTTTAGCCCCCTAACCCCTTATTTGCCACCCTTAAAAATGAGATCGTTTTCTTCATTATTTCACGTTAAAAATCATTTTTTCAATTTTTTGGTGCTTCCTTCGCCCCCTTATCGCCCCCTTTAAAAACGTGAAAAATTTTCAAGAGTCGTTGACCCTTCTTGAATACTTAAAAATTTTCTGCATAGAACATAGCCCTTCAACAACCCTTCCCTCCCCCTCAGAAACATAGAAATTTTCAATTTTTTTTCCCCTATCCTTAAAATCATGTATCATTTATGTCAAGACTTTGAAGAGTATCATTTCAAACCATCCTTAAACAATTATCATATATTTTGTATCAATTAATTTAAACCGATATATAAGTGTACACAATCAAAGATATATTATTATAATAATTTTTCTATTCCACCTCGCGGTAATAATTGTAGGGCATTTTTTTCTAGTGGTTTCCCAATTAATCTTGGTAGCATAAGAATTATTGTAGCTTAAAGTAATTTAAGGCATTGTATGACAAATGATACTTTACTAGCTATTTTGATTACACTTTAATGATACCAAGTATACAGGCATAGTCCAATTTTAAAGTCTCATTCAAACAGAATATATTTAAAAAATAATTAATTTATAAGAATAACATTAAACAACAGATTTAATATTTAATTCTCAGCAATAAAAATTTCTTCCCAAACAATATTGTCAATAATATTATCATTTAACTGTAATTGTATGTATGTATTTCATGCATATTTAAATCTGGACAATGCTCCATGTAATTGTCTATGAGAAAATAATGGCTTGTTAAAGTAAAGACCTATTTTGTCAAAACTCTGGCCTTGAGATTTATTTATAGTCATTGCAAATGCTACTACTATTGAAGATTGATTACTTAGTAAATCAAAGTATAAAAAAGTATTATTCAAAAAAGAAAGACTTTATCGATGTTTAAAAACTTTACTTTCAATTTTTTCACCTGTTATAATTTCAACTTTAATGTTAAATTTATGTAATTGGCTTATTTTTAATCGTGTACCATTACAAAGTCCATCATTATCATTTCATTTTCTTATCAACATAACTATTGCTTTTATTTCCAAACTTAGTTCATAGAGGGTAAATAATAATAATAACAATATACTTTGCGAATGTTATTTAACATTTTCATCGGAAAATTGATATAAATATCATCATCAGATTTATCAACTTCTTTGTATGTTGCTTAGCCTATACTGTAATATGTTACTTTTTTCCTTTCTTATTATTTAAAATTTTAATATTTAAAAAATAGCCCCTTCATTATGTGCAGTTAATGTCGCTCGATTCATATTTAAATTAAAATTTTTTTTAAATATTTTTGAGCAAACATCTGAAGTTATCCAATTATCTAGAATATTGAATTTTTTAATAAAACCGTTTCCAATATTTAACAAACTTTCCGAAAAAATTTAATTCCTTGATTAAATATTTATATTAAATTTGAAAATACGAATAATTTCCATAAATATGATGGTTTTATTGTTTCGTTTATTATTATGCTTCCATAATTTTTTCTAATAACTGGTAAAATTTGATGGAAATCTCTACCTGAAACGATCAATTTACCTCTAAAAATTTTGTCATTATTATTTATATCTCTTAAAGTTTCTCAAGAATTTCTAATTCTTTCTTCGGTATCATGACAGCTTCGTCCCACAAAATCAGATTAAAACGTTCAATTTTGTTTCTATCCAATTTCAATTTTAAAAATAAACTTTTAATATTATTTAAAACTAATGATAATTCAAAAGTTCTATTATTTTTCATACCTTTTGGAAAATGAATTACGTCAATACCTGTCCGCGCCATTGATATAATTTTCAATTTTGTGTGAATAAAATAATATACTATGGTTTTGTATACAATGCTATTCCAGATCATCCTGGACCATCGATAACAAAAACTTTGTTTTTTCCATAACATATCCGTTTAAAAAGATACTTTTGATCCTCGTTTAATTTAGAATAAGGATTATTCAACATTTTTTAGCTATATTCAATTTATTCAATTTATTCGTTATTATTCTCCACATCAAAAACAATATTTTCTGCAATAGGTAGATTAAAGTTTTTACAGGACATTTTCTCATTCAAAAATACTGTTTAAATAAAAATAGAGCTTGATTTTTTTTATTTTCTACAAAATTGTCCCTAAATTTTTCTTTATATTATTTCCATATCTTATTACTTTGAATATTTTAGGCAAGTCTAAACCATTGAAAGAATTTTCTAAATTAAATCAGTACCATAATAAAACTTGTTTCTTCAAAAATATTGAAAATTTTGTAAGTCATGTTCAATGAGACCCATGCATACTGCTGTTTCTTTAATAGTGTCGTATAATTTCCCTTTGCATATTTTTGAATCTTCAAATGATGTACAACCATTATTTTCATTTATTATTGATTTCAAGAAAAATCGATCTTGGTCTCTCGGAGAAGCAACCTTTAATTTACCTATTGCATTATCATTCCTACAATGTCTTGCTTATCACATTGTTTCTTCGTCTTATTGAAATTATAATGTTTATAAATGTTTATATACTTGAAATTTGTAGCAAAATCATCTATTTTCTTAAATTGAAACTATTCTGTTAGATGTGTTTTATAATTTTCTACACATTCAGCAATTTGTGTCCGTTTGAATACTATATTTTCTTTATTTTCCAGATGAATGGGCAAATTGACTACGCGATGACTTCTAGCGCAAATAGAATATTCTTGTAAGCGCCATGCAGCTTCTATTGGGCCTAAATAGCATGGATCCATATACTGTTTTATTTCATCGTAAACTTGAATTTTAGGATTAAATTATTATTGTACATTACAAAATCACCTATCGTTACCTTTATGAAGATAGTTATGTATATAGAAAGTAATACGGATAAAATCTTCCGCCCCCCCTAATCCCCCCTCCCTCAGCCCCCTCAAATCACGGTTAAATTCGCTCGATTTCTACGTGTTTTGTAACACAGTCATTCGTTTTTGGCCCCTTTCATCCCCCTTAGCCCCCCTTACCGCCCCCCCTCTCAAAAAGTTAGAAAATTTTCAGGATTTATCGATCTCCCCAGCCCCCTCAAAAACTTATGAATTTTGACCCAATGCTTATTTCCATAGACAAAAATGGCCAAAGTCACCCGAAAGACACTATATCGCCGAACTTGGCCGAAAACAGACAAATAATATCCGATTACAGACAAACCACCTCACGAAAGCCCTCTAATATCGTCAAACATTGCCGAAAACAACAGGATACAGCCGAAGCCGCTCCTTTAAATCCTCTTGGCATTTTTTATTTTTCCCACACTACTTATTTAATAAATAGATAGATGCAGAACAAGAAATCGGACCGTTGGTAACAAGAGTTATGAAAAATATAACATCAAAATCATACGCTCTAGCTCAATACAAAATAAAAATTTTATATAACTCAAGTACCTACAACCAAATCACCAAATAGACTCGCACGCTTAAAATGTTTATTGATAGATCATTTATTCACTAATTAAGAGTATAAACAGAATATTTTATTTGATTTCGGAATGAGGTACATGTAACAATATTAACCTATTACAGGAATGGGGCAAAGCTACTAATTCATGCAAATGGCGCAAAAAGAACAGGCGCTTGCAAACGATAATTGTGCTGAAATCTAGCAAACTATATCTCAACAGTTATAAGCTAAGATCTCCTGATCGCATACAATGTCTTTTAAATAAAAAATATTATTAGCAATATAATTCTGTGTATTCTACTTACTGTAAAGGTGTATTATACTCTCAATTATAAAGTAAATAGACAAGGTTGGCTGAATAGCACGTGTTTCTTACAACGTAGAAAAATAATTAGATTTTGTGAAAACTGATGTCTACATTTGTAAAAAAGAAAAAATTGCTCTGAATACAACGTTCTACTACTACGTGAACAATAACTGAGTTGGCTCTTTTAAGGCAGGAAATAAAAAATGTTAACGTCATTTATAACGCTATTGAAACACATACTAAAAGACCCGTAAAATTCAGCTAAATACGGAATCCAAATAAAATAAAATCCAAGCACCCAAGACCAAGCAACCAAATAAAATTGCCCGCTCAAACTGTTTATTTATAAATAATTTATTTAGTAATTGAGAATTTAAGCAGCATAATCTATTGTGTTTCGGGATAACGTACGTAGTATAATCATACATTATCACAACAATCAGACATATAGACCGACAAGTTTGTGCTTACATAGGTTATTAATATCTTGCTTTTTCTTTATAGTTAAACATAATTTTCTATTTGATACTAATTGAAAGTAAAATATCTGATAAAATTTATAATTTACACTATATATGAAAAATATATAATATTTGTAAATGACTTTATCAATGTCTACTTAATTGAGTCTACTATAAACGTTACTAAATTAATTATTTCGAATTGTTCACCATTTAAAATTTTTTAACGCAACTGAATTTTCAATTTCCAAAAAAAAATTTTTTTTAATCAATTGAACACCTGACCTCGTTCAAACGATTGGTGTACCATGTCGACTTGAACAAGAGCTACTTCTGTGAGTTATCTACTTATCACATCCTTCTACATTGCAGTTTGCATCTAACTTTTAAACAAAATATTCATTTACTCTTTTTTCATAAATTTGTTTAATTATTTTTTGATATAAATGAATGAACCATCCAACAATTATTTTAATAAGTTTTTCGAATTTTTGAAAAAATTGATATTAGTTGCAGCATTTCTAAATATTAACTAATACTTATATATATAAATATTTCTTTCGTCTTATTAATTTAGTAATTTCAAAATAAACAAATAATTCTTTTCTCAATTTGGACACATTTTTCAAATTTTTTCTTAACAAATTTTTACGATCACAATTATTTTTTATAATTTTTTATCAGTTAATTATATTATTAACATTGCATATTATTATTTTAAAAACATTTTATTGGTTAAGAATTCGATTTTTGACTTACTTTACATTTATTTACATTTAAAAATACCTAATTTAAGATTAAGCAGTACTACTTGATAATTATTGTTACAATTACACGCAAGATGATTCCTTTATTTATTAAATATTTAAATTTTTTTTGAAACTACACTAAATTACTAATTATCTTAATTCCAACTATAATTGCACCACCTTTTATACATCGCTGATAATATGATTAGCACTTTTTTTGTGTATTGTATTTATTATATAAGTGTATTATACTTTTGATCATGATGTAAACAGACCAGATTTGCTGGCAAGTAAGCTCCATATTTGCCAAAAAGACGACATGTGTTTTTATACAATGTTCTACTACTACGTCTAAAAATAACCAACTTTGTTCTACTAAAAGGAAATATTTAAAATATGACGTATAGTTATACCGCTAATAAAAAAGATATTATTCAGAAAAAGGTGATCTTCTTATCAATATTTAATTCGAATAAATTAAAACTAACTTTAATAAATTCAGATAATCAATCTAACTCGGAACAATAAAATATTAATAAATAAATAATTTATCCACTAATTTAAATTGATCTCAAAGACAAGCAAAAATTGCAATATCTAACTGTTTAAAAAAAAATAATATATATAATTCAACATAATATACGAGAGGAAAATGAATAATTAATGTAAAAACTATTTATTGGTTTTATTAATTATGTTATTAGAAAGTATGGTTGTTATAATTATTTCATTAGTCATTATGGAATACTGTGTTTGTGGTAAGTGTAGAAGACAGTAAAATGGATGCATGAAAAAATGTTTAAAAAACCTTGGGAACTATTGTAATAAATTATACTTCTTCGGCAAACAATTTATCGAGATGCGGCTGATTCAGCACATAGATAAGTCGATGCGGCTGATTCCGCAGTAATGTGTTCGGCGATGATCCCAGCACTTATTTATAAACAGTAGAAATTTATTTCTACTTTATGTGAAAAGATATTTTAAAGGCGCTTTAGCGGGAGAAGCTTAGATGTCGTAGGTAGCTTATTGAATAAGTCAAAATCCACTAATTGCATCGGTGTCCTTATTTACCTCTCTGAACCTAAAAAATTAAGAAATGTTTGATATCAAAGTTTGCCAATTATTAAGAACCTATTATAAAGCAACCTAAATACATCTATTATTTGTAACCGTAATCAATAAGTTACACATTAAAACACTTACTGTATTGTAGTCAAAATCTTAAGCTTTCAGATGATTACTCGAAAAATATATGTAAATAAGGATAAATTACGGATATACCGTAGAACATTAATCGAGTAGGAGTATTAGAAAGGTGGTTGCAGAAAATCAACTTTTTTTGTTGTTGTAACGCAATGCACGCGTATTAAATATTTTAAAATTGTAATCCAAGTGTATACGAACGAATTGTATTTTATTAAGTATTTGTAATCATGTTATCATATAGGTAACATACAGTTAATATTTTATTATTTAAAATATTCTTCATTTATTCCAACAAAAAACAAATTTAGCAATTATAAGTAGTATAAATGATAGCGGATGATGTTTTTTTAAAAAAGAGATATAAATATTTATGATGGTGCTAACACATATACGTTCTTACAGAAGTGATACCAAATGAAACAATAAATTTCAGTCAGTACCACTCTCCACTGTAGCCAAATAAATAACCCGCAGCGATGTATCAAAGGTGGTGTGATTATAGTTGGAATGAGGATAATTGGTAATTTAGTGTAGTTTCAAAAAATATTTGAATATTTAGTAAATAAAGGAATTATCATGGTTGAAATTATAATAATGATCATCTAGTAGTACTGCTTGATCTTAAATGGGGTAGTATTAAATATAAAAAAATGTAAAGTAAGTCAAAAATCAAACTATTAAGCAAGAATTATTTTTGGACGAATAATACGCAAGGTTAATAACATAACTAACCAATAGAAAATCGTATTTATGAACAAATTATAAAAAAAGATTATAATTGTAAAAATTTGTTAAAAATAAATTTAAAAAAAGTTTACAAGTTTAGTAAAGAATTTTTACTTATTTGAAATTTGCTAAATTATTAAAATAAAAAAAATTTTTCTATATAAATATTTATTGATATTCAGAAAAGCTGCAACTAGTATCAATTTTTTTAATTTAACAGAAAAATTTAATAGGGTAAAGATGTTAGAAAAAAAAATTCTGGAAATTGGAATATTCTTTCAAAACAGTACAAAAAAATATTTTGTAAAATTCGTCCTAAAACCAATACAAAAAGCCATAAGCAGCTGCACAATTGAGGGTCCGGATCGAGAAAACGGCTCCTCGCTCAAAGGCCGCTGAATAAACATTTTTTGATCTTAAAAACTGAAAATCGAACAAAAAAAGTGTTTTAAAAAAAATGTTGCATTTTTTCTTTCTCTACAAGACAATATTTATTTTTATATTAATTTTACTTTCAAAATTTAGGATTTATTACATCACATTTCGTGGCCTCTAGGAGCGGAGCCGGATTCTCGATTCGGACCCTCAATTACTCCTTCAAATATATAGTTCTCCAAACATAATGTACTTCTGATTAATGTCTTAATTTCGATGAACAAAATCAACAGTAACATTAAAAAAAACAAGGTATCTCTGAAACAATTGGTCGCATAGTAACTTTTTTTTATAAAAAATTCGCATAAAAATCTAAGCAATTCAATGAAATTAAGACAATTGTCTAACTGTAATATAACTAAGAGATAAAAAATGTGAAATCAAGCTTTAAATAGTTTTTATTGCTAAATGTTAGTTTATTACAACAAAATCATAAATTTTGTAATTTAAAAACAAAAAATACGATTTTGTTAGTATGAAAAATCAAATAGCGTAATGTGCGATCCTTTAAGAAACTTTAGAACTGATTAAAACTTTCAAGTTTTTTTATTTGCAAATTTAATTGTTCGTGAACTATCCAGCGGATCAAGTAAAGTTTATGACTTCTACTTATACATAATGTAAACAACATTTTCATAAATTTAAAGTATCATAATTGGATTCTAACAATAGTTATAGAAACAGAACGAAAAAGAAGATTTTCGTGGTTTTTTGTCATTTGCGACTAGACTTTTGGGCACAGAAGAAATTTTTTTTACTTTATTTTAGATAACTTAGTGGACAAATACTTTGAAATAAAACATTTTGCTTCACGACCTTTTGTATTTCTTATGTTTTATGAGATCTGAAAGGAAACACGGATTCCCTGCAGTAAGTTTATTAATAACTTTAAATTCAATGGCACGTTTGTATTTAAAAATGATACAAATGAACAGAAATAAACCAATATATAGAAGCGATTAAAAAAAATAAATAAATCTTGTTACATTTTTTCCGGTCCAGCCCCCATCCGCCCAAAGCCTGCAACGCAAGATAAGGAACTTTGCTGCAAAAAAAATTTTAGATATCTTATAAATATGATTGAAAAATATATTTATGATATAAATTTAACTGTGCTTATAATTGTTCGAACATTTTCTTACAAAAATCAATTTCATTAAAGTATTTGATTTTGGCAAAAAAAAACCGGCACTTTTTTCGAAAGTATAGTTTTAAGTTTAGTTTTTTATTATTTAAAAAAAGTTTTAATTGTCAATAAAACACATCGATATGATATATTTTTTTTAATTTCAAAGAAAAATTAAATATTTTCTTCAAAATTTGTTTTTAGTATGCATGAAAACATAATTTGTATGATCATATTATTATTATATAGAAATATGAGAATTATAAGAATAATAATATTAAAAAAAAATATTTATTAATAAATTTTATATGATGTATAATAAAAATGAAAGAAAAAACAGAATAAAAAAGAAATAATAAAATATTAATTTATATATAGAATATAAATATGTGGGAGGTTGGCGCGCAAAGCGCGCAGAGTGCAAAGCCCTACTAGCATATATATTTATATGTACTAGTGGGGCTTCGCCCTCTGCGCGCTCCGCTCGCCAACCATTATATTTCATCATTTTCATTCTCATGTCTGAATGATAAATAAAACTATTTATTTCTTGATACACATATATGCGTACAAACATTGAGAAGCAAAGCGTTCTCATAAAAATTTGCTAAAAATTCGAACAAATATAGTCATTATATGAAATGAGTTTACTGATTTATCAAATGATTGTTAATAATTTAATACTGATAATGACTTTAATTGGTATTTAAGGTTAATTTTGATTAATATGTATATTAATACAATATTTACGCAATCATTATTGTTACAGAAATAGTTATGAGCCTTTGTTTGTTACTTTTGGTCATTTTAGAAATAATTAACGATATAAGTTTATAATAAAATATCATTTTGAAATTTTTTCTTAATATTTATGAATGTAAATTGTTTATTTTATTTATAATTTATGTCATGTATAGATTTTTATAAACTTCTACATTTACTTTGTTTGTTTCATAACTATTCAAAATTTTTATTTTCTTATATTAGTACTAACATTTTTTTCAATTTTGTAACTTTTGTAACTGATTGTACATGCTACAACTTGTTATAATTTCTTTTTACATTTATATATTATCATAATTTATAACGCATAACATATTTCTGAACTTTCAGTCTTTACTGTCGTGCCTTATTTGCCTGCATAAATATCTTATATTTTCATATGGATCATCTTCTGCCTGCATATCACTCCATTCTCTTTTAATCCTATATTTCTGACTGATATGATTATTGTTTTATTTGTTGTTGTTTTTACTCTTTACACAGCAATGTGTGCTTTCTATATTTTTTTCTTTTATTGCAGATCCTACAGTCCATTACTTTAAAACTTCTAATCTCACCTATATCTTATTATTTTTGCTTTATTTTTCTCTCTGCTTTTTTCTTTTTTTTTAAATTTTATAAATGATAGAGTTATCAATTACCATATAGTTCTTTCGTGTTTTCTGATTGACAAAAATCTTTCTTTCTTTTGTGAAATTATCTTTGATTTTCTTAAGTCTATTGTCCTTCGTTGCACTTTTTATACATCCTATCGTTTTTAAATTCTGTACTCTTTTATACACAACTTCAACTTAGTTTCCTATTTTGAATGATTTTTATTGATTGAGTCCGTTAATTCTCCGATTAGGCATCAATCAGGTAACCTGCTTTAGTCCGTTTTTGTTGTGTCCCAAAAGTAATTTTATTTGCTTCATCTTATGCCTATTTCTAAGCTCACCCTTCCCGCCTCCATTTCTCATATGTATACTAGTGTGTTTGCATTTAAACCCAACATCAGTTTGTAAATCTGAACCTATTATTTTCTTTTTTTTTTTTCTTTTCATTCCCAAATCCATGCCTTACTTGCTCGCCTCCAGCTTCCGTATATATCTTTTTGTATTTGCATCTAACCTCAACTTCACATTGTTAATCGGCCTTCCATTCTTTCTACATATTTTTATTTAGTTTCATAGGCTAGTTCAGTCTATGAAAAATAATATTTAATTTAAACATTCTATGTTAACTCTTTTGCGTAAGCCTGAAACTACTTTGACTGCCCATTGCACCCTACCAGTGGTTTTGTCTGTGTGCCACGATAATTTTTTGTTAAGAACCACACTCCTGGGTCTCGGTCCTCGTTTCAAACTTCCAATGCCTCCAATTTAAATTGAAAAAGATCTTATTCTTATGAAAAGATTTTATTCTTTTTTATTCCTTAAAATGAAGATTTTTTTTGTGCTTACTTCCAGTATATTTTTTGTACTATATTCATCTAAGTCTTTCTGCATGGGTTTTTTGGGTTCCCATTGCTGGGCACCTAAAGCGACGTCATCAGATGATTTAAGACAGTAACTTTTGAGTTTGCCGACTGATACATCTACTGTATTATTTTACATGCATTTATCGTCTATATTCTCTAATTATAAACTTAAAATTACCAAGGTAGATAAGCACTCTTGCCCTACCCTCTTTTTTTTAAAGTAAATTAGTCTGCCCCTGACCATAATTACCTGTTTTTAGTACATTTTTAGAATTTTTTTAACATTTTTTTTATTTTTATACTTATCTCTCTAATATATAATTCGACCCGGAACATTATACTGTTAATGATACCAAATTCTGTTTAAAAGTCTACAAAAACAGCATATAATTTATTAATTATTTTACCTATCATGTTTTTAATCAAACTATTTAGTCCAAAAATATGGCACCTTGTTCTTCTTGTTGCTCTGATGAGTGCCTGACTTTCCTTTATTATTTTATGCTCCTCTACCTATTTTTTTACTTTTTTAACGATTATAATTGCTAATATCTTGAACGCTTTATTTAAAAACGCCACTCTCCTATAGTTTAAACGTCCTTCCACTCGTTTTCCGCCTTGTTAATTTGATAGATTCTTGCTGTTTCCCACTCTTCGATAGTAGGTGTGTTAGTCTATAAGCGATAAATTATGTTTTTGAATTCAATCATCCAAAATATTTGCAGATTTTTAAAACAGTTTTCCATAATTCTTTCTTCGTCTGTGTCTTTTATTTTTCTTCATTTTTACATAGACATTTTTTCATTCAATGATGGATATATCTTCGTAAAATATTTTTCAGCATTGCTGTTAATGCCAATACTCCTTTATTCGTTTTCCATATGACATGTATCATTGTTGTCTCTTGACGAATTTTAAAAATTATTTGTTTATGTCTGCTTGGTACCATCCCTCTTCTTTTTGTTTTAATTTTTTTATAGCTCTCCAGAACTCATTTAATTTTTCTATCTGCTACTTTTTTTTAATTATCTCAGGTTTGTTTAATTTTTATATCTTTTATTATTCTATTTATGCATTTTGCTTTAGTCTTTAACTCTATGTTTACTTTCTTTTGCTTTTTTTTAGTATTCTATAAATTTATCTATAATACATATTTTTTGCTTAATTATTGTGGAATGCTGTTTATTAATTTGCAATGATTTGTAGGTGTATAGATTTTTTCATTTTTTGTTTTTCTGCTACCTGTGTAATTACATTATGGAACCTATCTCATTTTTTTAAGATATTTATTTTATATGTATATTCGCCTACCTGCGCGCTCTGCTTGCCAATATTCCAATTATTTATATTTATTAGAAATTATCTCAATAAATTTTTTTTATAATAATAATCAATTTTTCTCTTATTTATTAAAGAAGCTTATAATTGTTTTGTTCTTAAATTTATAAAATAATTTTTGAAATATGTTTTATTTTATTTTTATTTAGAAATATTTTTTTCTAAAGCTGTTTTGGAAATGTTTTTTTTAAAAAAACTTCTAATCCAAAAACTAATAGAACAGTAAAAAAACGATTGCTTGGGCTCGGACTTTGGATGGATACGTGATGGATTGTGATTTTAGATAACAAAAAATCAACCTAAACCTAGCACATATTACCGAGTGCATTTATGTAGAACAAATATGATACCTTATATCGGTTTAACTTACCGGCTCTTTTTTAAAAATTATCTTTACAATAAATACTTATGAAACAACTATAAAAGCTATGACGAACATTTAAAAAATAATCGTACCTTTTAATGAATTTCATCACATCTTTATTACATTAATATAAGATTATCTATATACTAATATAAGTACAATAATTCCGTCGATTAAATGCATTTATGCTCTTTTCATTTTTTGAGCACTATTTACACATTTTATACAATTACCACCATTTTATTTAAAAAGCTTTTATTATTTTCTACTGATGATATGACTTTTTTTAGCTAAAGAGTCTCTCTACTGTTTAGAATATTTTGACTGCGTCAATTCCTGCGTAAAATACTCGATGTATTGTAAAATTTGTAAATGAACTTTGAAAAATTTATTACAGACTTAAAACTTGTTACATTAAAGTAATTGATTATTTTTTTACTGGTATTCATTTTTAATTTTTTTCAATACTCCTATTTAATGTAATTTTAATTTATAAAATAATGTATTAACGATAAAAACAAAACAACATTAAATTTCAGACAAATCTCATTTTTCAAAGAACATAGTAAGGAAAAATTATTTAAATGTGTTGAATGTAAAAAAAGTTTTAAAAGGTCGACACATTTAAATGGACATATATTATTTCATAATGAAGGACATGAATAAAAAACTTGTCAAAAATGAGGTAAGGGTTTTAAACGATCAGACGGTTTAAGGAGCTTTGGAAGTTTCGCTCAAAGGGGCGAGGAACGGGGACTCCCCCCTTTCATACACAATCTCCGCTACGTATATGCAATATAATTTTATTGTTTATTCCATAAAAAATTAACTTTGTTTCAAACTTTCTACTTTATCTTTTTTGCTTAAGCCTAAAACTGCTTTAACTGTCGTTTGCTCCTAATCTGTCTTTTTTTCCATGCCGGGAAAATTTTTTGTTCAGAAACACATTTCTTGTTCCATACCCTAGTTTATAAATTACATTGCATCCACTTTAAATTCAAACATATCTGTTTTTATCCTTTATTCATTTCTAAAAATCAACATCTTATTTTTTTGTTTTGTTGATTTCCAGTATATTTTTTGTATTTTATTTATGAAAGTCTTTCTGCATATTTTTTCTGTCTTTATTGTGCTAGGTGCCTTAAACAACGTCATAAGATAATTTGAGACAGTTAATTTTGGGTTCGCCTACTGTTACACCTCCTGTATTATTTTAAATCCACTTATCGCCTATTTTTTAGATAAATAAATTTAAAAGTACCAGGCTTTATAAGCACCGTTGCCTTTTCTCTTTCATAGTTTTGAATAAATTTGTTAGCCCCTGGCCTTAATTAACTGTTTTTTTTGTATATTTTTGGATTCTTTTTAACTTTTTTGTCGTATTTAGTACAAAAATATGATATCTTGTTCTTTCTTTTGTTCTGATAGCAGCCTAAATCTCATTTATCATTATTTACTCCTCTACCGATTTTTTTACATTTTCAGCGATTCTAACTTCTTAAATCTTGTATGTTATATTTTAAAAGCCACTCCTCTGTAGTTTTAAAGTACTTCTACTTCTTCCCTACCTCGTGGATTTCATAGATTCATGCTGTTGCCCACGCTTCGATAATTTGCGTGTTACTCTATAAGCTATGAAGTTTGTTTGTCAAATCAATAGTCTATATTATTTGTAGATTCTTAAAACAGTTTTCCATTATTCTGTCTTCTCCTGTGTCTTTCCTGTTTCTTATTTTCCGCAAGACATTTTTTTTTTCAATGATTGATATATTCTTGTAAGAAATTATTAAGCGGCATAACGCAAATTCTTAGGATAAATAATGCTGAAAGAAGCTTTGAAACAGTAGGTATTTGAATGCGTCAGCAGAAATGCTTGTCTTCTCTCTAATTTCAGAATTTTCTCAAGATCTATAATGATGCATATAAAATCTATCTCCTTAAGATCCCAAAAATACTTTTCGTTTTGATGTATAGGATTCTTTTCACGGCTTCGATACGTACAATCATAAATTTTTGGTGTACGATCATTAATATCGTTATTCTTTTTATTATTATTAATTGCTACATAATCAATTTTCATAAAAGTTGGTTTTTCATATAGGTATTTGTATACTTCTAAGAAAGTAATAGTGTTGTCAAAATTTATTACGAAAGGAAAAACATGTTTTGGGAGGAAGTAGGGGGGAGTCCGGTTGTTAGCTGAAGGGGAGCTGGGGGGGAGCTAGCTCAATTTATTTGAGGTCATAATTCACGGTCAAAAGACACGGATTTTACCTTATTTCGGCGGGGAGCTGAGGGAAAGGGGGGGGGGGGGTGCTGGCACTCACCCTAAAACCATACAACTGTATAATATAGGAAGAAATATTGTCTTATACTCTGTTTTGATGCACACTATTCAACATTTATATGACTGTTATATTTCATCAATGAATATTTATTGTACAACCACTGAATTATCAACTAAAAATTTTTTATCACTATTTTTTATTCTATTTATATTTTGATCTAAAATATTATTTCTTCTTCTGTATTCTGAATAACTATTTTTTTATAGATGTACTATCACTAAAACTTTTTTGAAAATTTCTTTTACAAATTTTTTCATTTTTTACTCAAACATGCACAGTAAAAAGTTTTTTTGTAATTTTAATATATCTTTAGTTGGACAGAAATCTGACCCATAATAAATGTAGTACATTTACATAGTGACTTTTCTACACGGCTTGTAAAATTTCTGCGTCGTCTGCAATTTTGTTGCAGGCCTTTTCTTTGTTTAACTAAAGAAAATTAAAACAGTAATCGGTATAAATGCCATCTTAAAACCACATTAAGTTGATAAGACACTTGCGTTGAATACGAGACCAATGCTTATGAGTGCAACCTTTCTTTTAGAATTGCAAAAAGGTTTTTCGAAATGCATTAGCCTCGCTTACACTCACCTAACTTTACAAGCGAGTTAGTAAATTTAATCCAAACGCGATTGTGAATTTACGACATTTATTCTAGTAAAACACACTGGAAACTATTTTGTAAATTCACTACGTTTAATCTGGGTCGCATTTCGGTCCTTTATTCGATCTAGTGAAATTACAAAAATTTTGCACGTATACTAAAATTTTCGTAATTTTACAAAATAAAATTGCACTTCTACGTCATTTCACATAGTAAATTTTTAGAAGCCGCTTGTAAATTTACAAAAAAATTATTTATCTTGTGGACTATAAACATCATGCGGGCCATGGAACATGTGTTTTATAACTAATTTTATTAACATTTTATTATTTGAGGGAGTCTACAGATATAATATTGTCAATATCATCAGGTGTTATAATTAATTATAAGTATGCAACGTTACCAGTATATAAGCGTGTGGTAAACCTCTTTTTTGAAATTTAATACTGTAAACACACGACTTTATTTTAGAGAATAAATTATTGTTTGTTATATCATCCAAAATATATTGTAACTTTGCATGAAATAATCTTACAGTCATATTAGGTATATCGTTTGGTAAAGATTTTTCGAAAGTCTTTTAATACATTTTTATTTACCTTCCATTATGGATTACATGTAACAGTGATAAATAATTCTGGTCAACCACATTTTTTCATTATTGCCATTGCATCATGATAATGCTGTTGCATGTACCATGGTCCACCTATGTACTTGAAAGGTAAAATATAAACATTTTCTATCTTTTTTTTCAAAATTTTGTGTGATATTGAATGCACTATTTAAAATATGATCTGATAAATCTTGCTAACATTAGATACGTAGATTTTTTTGATTATTTCTGAAAACGTTCATCCGATTACTTTTAACCATAGTATGAAAAATATTGTTGTGTTAATATTACAGATTTTAATAAAGGGTCAAATATTACATTTATGTACTATAAGACAATCTGTATATATAGTGTTGTACCAATGAAATAATTTTATCATTTTTGTAAAAAATTTTAAATAAATTTTCACTTCAACCAAAATTACTTAAGGGAAATAGTATAGAAAAACCATGGGATCGACGTATTTGGATAAATTATTGAAATAAGAATGAGTTGGTACATTTTCAGGAAGATTTGTCGGATAAATACATGAATCGAAATCATTAAATATTTAATTTTTAAGAACAATTAAAACAACGCACTTTGCTATAATAGGTATATTATATGTATTATTAAACACATTTTTTAATGTAACATATTTCCTATAACAATAACTGATAATTATGCGTGTATTAGTGTTTTATTATCTAAAAAATGGAATTGAACATAGTACTTAATCAAGACAGTCACATTTCTGGGGGTTGGCGCGCAGTGCGCGCCGGGGGCGCAGAGAGTGGACTTTTGGTTTTTTTTTTTTTTCAAAAATCAATCAGTTTTAAACAAAATTGGATATCACAATAAATTGTTTTTTTAAATAAAGATAATTGTATTTACAACAGTTGTAAACTATAGAAAAACTGATTTTAAGGTTTACCAGGCTGAAAAACTCGTGGAAACTCGAATTTTATAACGTAACTAACCCTCAATAACGTAATAAACGTTTTCATATACTCTCATTGAAAACAATACCTAAACAATCCTTTGCATCGAAGTCCATCAACATCACCTCAAAACATTTCCTAGAATCGAGTAAATACTAAAGGCAATTAAATATTTTATCGTGTCCTTGATTTGAAAATATTTTCATAAATTATTTTTGTCTGTATTATCATACTAAATTATAGTCCTCCTCAAGTACTCAAAAAACAAAATTATTAACCTCAAAATTCCTAAAATTAGTTGTCATTAAAATGTTCTACTTCTAATAACGGAAGGACAAATAACATGATTTTTTAATACTATTCCCATCTTTTTTGATTAATAAAACGTGTTAAATTTATTAAAAAATACAAGAAATGTTGAACAACCTAATTATAACTATAAACAAAGGCGATTAAACTGAATCTCAGGTTTTTTCCGATTTAGTATATGTTTACAATCGATAAGTATCTTACAAAAATACAGATATTTCTTTTCATAAAGAGCTGTTTTTTTTTTTCGGTTTAAATAAAGGACTTTAACCCTCACAATTTCAAAATCATTTTTTAAAAAGTGTTCTTGCACGAAGTCTCGGAATACAAATCATATTTAAGAGGACAATTGTATCATTTATTTATTTTGAATCAATGTTACAATGACACTTAGCTTATACATTCTGACATTTCGATTTTTTTCTTCCCTTTTAGTAAATAACTCTTAACAGACATTGGGTATCATAAACAGTTTTGTTACATTCATACTGGACGTAAAATAGCAAAAAACAATAATGAAAGTATTCTAAGAATTTTTTATAATGAAAAATTTATGAAAACTCTAATATTCCGCATAACTAGTTATGAATACGATTAATTTGTTGCGATCAAGCGATGCGGTTTTGCACACTAACAAGAACTACGCAAGTAATGAATAACGTAATAAATGTTTACATATACTCTTATTGATAACAATACCAAAACAATCCTTTACATCGAAGTCCATCCACATCACCTCGAAACATTCCCTAGCATGAAGTAAATATTAAAGGCAATTAAATATTTCATCGTGTCCATGATTTGAAAACATTTTAATGAATGATTTTTGTCAGTATCATCATACTCGATTATAGTCATCCTCAAGTACTTGAAAAACAAAATTCGTTACCTCCAAATTCCTAAAATTAGTTGTCATTACAATGTTATACTTCCAATATGGGATGGAAAAATACCTTATGATTTTTCAATAGTATTTACATTCTTTTTAATCAATAAAACGAGTTAAATGTATTAAAAAATATAAGATGTTATACAACCTAATTATAACTGTTAACAAACGTAACTTATAACTGGGTACAACTATTGTTAGTTGCTATCAAATTTATTTTAAATTTTAGATTTTTCGACGAATTTACAAAAATAATTATTTTTTGTATTCCATTATTTTAATAAATAATACATCTGTAATCGTAATTGATCGTTAAGTTTTGATAGTTTTAAATCCGATGTAAATTGTACAAAAAAAAAAATTTATAATTAATAACTGGCTATCAAACATATTAAGCGCAACATTGTGATTCGTCATAACGATAGTCACAATTGTAATTAATGGCTGATAATTAATTCAGTGGTAATAATTAGTTGACTTAATTTTTTTATAAAAATATAATTGTATTATTTATTTATTTAGTTTTTGCAATGTAAACGTGTATCTATTCTGACTGAATTTTAGCAATTAATTTGACATAATAGACTTTTAAAATTGAAAATAAAACTATAAATGACTTTGTTAAAAAATATTCGAATAAATAAGGAAAAAAATAGGAAATAACGATAACGATTTGAAATTTATGCATCAAAATAAACTTTATACATCTAATAATGTAGATGCAGTAGATAAAAATCATTTTTGACATGATAGTTCAGACCAACAATTTTATAGCTATCTTAAAGCTAGCTCGAAAACCGTTATTTAGATAAGTTCAAAGTTCATCATTTATAATGTTACATGTATATATATTTTTAATATATATATATCTAATAATCACTCGTACCATCTTTAGTCATTTTTTAAAAACCGGATAATCGAATTACAGTATTCTCGGAACAGGTGGAAAATTTTTCAAAAATACCAAGAACTCTTGCTTATCAGAATCAACAAACTCTTTCACATACAAAAATCTATACCATCGAGATAAAATTTCTATCACCATTTAAAAGTTTATAACCCCCATAACTTATCGTTCAAGCGAAACTCGAAGACAGACCGACATAGTTTTAGAAATTACAAAAAACCCAATATATACTTATAATTTAAATAAACTACTTAAGTTGACATAAGTAAAATGTTGAGAACACTCATGAACAATTTTTTCATAGATGAATCAAAGCCTTGAAATATTTGAGCTCTAAATATATTCAGTAACTGTCAAACTGAGATATAAATTAAAATACCGAAAAAAAGGATATAAAAAAAAAATTATAAGTACTGCGATCAAATAAAGTAGATATATACTTTAAAAATTTCTTTTATATTGTTTAGGTTACTTAAAAATTATACAGATTATACAATATTTTAAAAGTAAGTGGGCAAGGTTTAAAACATTTAGAAAACGGTAGAATTATAACGTTCGTTGTATTTTTAATTTTTTTAGGCTTCATTTAAATATTCATTCAGAAAATTCTGTTATACAGCGATCTCCTAGTATTTTAGTTGAAATAGAAGACTAAATTTTTTTTTCTTTTCAGTAAAAATGAATTGCAACCATATGATAAACATATTGAAGACATAGTTTTTGGTTAGTTTAAAATTATTTAAGGGTTATGATTAGTTTATTATTGGATTTTTCATAATCCCTAATAAGTTAAAACGTATTATCGTTCAGAAGAGACTACACTGCAATTTACTGGGTAAAAATAATTTTTTTTATATGGTATTAGTCGTATAACATGATAATGAGACTAAATGTAAAACATGTATTGGTTATAATTTAATTTTTTAAGTACATGAGAATATCCATAATTCGGCAATAAACTAAAGTGTAGGGTTAAAGGAATTTTTTCATATTTTCTGAATAATGACTATCTTTTTAAAAATAAATTAATCGTATTAAATACTAGTTGTGCGGAATACTAGAGTTTTCATAAATTTTCCAATATAAAAAATTCTTAAAATACTTTTATTATTGTTTTTCGCTATTGTACGTCGAAAAGTATGAATGTAACAAAACTTTTTATGATACCCAATGTCTTTTAAGAGTTATTCACTAAAAGGGAAGGAAAAAATCAAAATGTCAGAATGTATAAGCTAAGTGTCATTGTAACATTATTTCAAAATAAATAAATGATACAATTAACCTCTTAAATATGATTTGTATTCCAAGACTTCGTACAAGAACACTTTTTAAAGCATAATTTTGTAAATTTTTAGGGTTAAAGTCTTTCATATTAACCAAAAAAAAAACAGCCGTTTATGAAAAGAAATATCGTTATTTTGTAAGATACTTATCGATTGCAAACATATAGTAAATCGGGCAAAACCTGAGTTTCAGTTTAATCGCCTTTGTTTATAGTTATAATTAGGTTGTTTAACATTTCTTATATTTTTTAATACATTTAACTCGTTTTATTGATCAAAAAAGATGAAAATAGTATTGAAAAATCAGGTTATTTGTCTTTCCGTTATTAGAAGTTTAACATTATAATGACAACTAATTTTAGGTATTTTGAGGTTATGAATTTTGTTTTTCGAGTACTGGAGGATGACTATAATTTAGTATGATAATACAGACAAAAATCATTTATGAAAATGTTTTCAAATCATGGACACGATAAAATATTTAATTGCCTTTAATATTTACTTGACTCTAGGGAATGTTTCGAAGTGATGTGGATGGACTTCGATGTAAAAGATTGTTTTGGTATTGTTATTAATGAGAGTGTATGTAAACGTTTATTACGTTGTTCATTACTTGCATAGTTTTGTTAGTGTGCAAAATTGCATCACTTGATCGCTGGTTTTACGTAAAATCCGTGTTACCACAAGTTTTCCAGCCTGAAAAACCTTGAAATACGTTTTTCTATAGTTTCCCACTGTTGTAAATCCAATTATCTTTATTAAAAAAAAAGAAGTTTTTGTGCTATCTTAGTTTATTCAAAAGTTATTGATTTTTGAAGGAGAAAAACCAAAATTCTACACTGTGGGGCGGATATCCACTGGTACATATATATATATATATATATATATATATATATATATATATATATATATATACAAATATAGTAGTTAGGATCGCATTTGTCTCCGCTCCTTCTTCCCCCTTGCCCACCTCTCAGATTCGCTTATTTTCTCTGGGTTTTCACGTCAATTCCTGCAGAGCCCCCCTTAAGCACCCCCTTACTACCCCTCAGGGACTTAATATTTTTTATCTTTGAGAAGAACTTATTCCCTTGAGTCTCTCTTCGTCTGCCCCTTCCCCCCTCACTGCCTCGCTCAAGGACTTTGTATTTTTTGATCTTTGAAGAGACACCGTCACGCTTCTTTCTTGCCACCACTCCCTCATCCTTCCCTCTTAATTGTTCTAATTCACAATTACTTTCATAGGTACATTTTTGTAAATGATTGTAACGGAACTCGTTTAAACTTATATTTACTTTTAGGCGCCTTACAAAGCCAATATATTGTTATTACCAGCACTCTGCAAGTCTTGTGTATTGCTTTTTTTCGAATAAAAAACAGAAACTGCATTGTTTAAATGTTTGTTTTCATCGAATACTTGGATAATTTTTTCCTTGCGTGGATTATTAAAAGCAGAATATGTACTAGAATCAGTAAAGCAATATATAAAAGCAACTATTTTGATCAGATTACGGTACATGAAACTGTCTGTATTAGAAATCAATTTGGCGGTACTTTCTTTACTTGGCTTGCAACAAAATATGTTTATGCTATTCGGGTCGAGTTGTGTCAAAATTACGTGTATGTCTGTATATTCGGCAATGTTAACAACTTCTTGATTTATCGACTCGTCGATCGCTGTCTGAACAATCAATACATCGGTATATTCTTAAACAACTCTTGTTCAAAATCCTTTATCGAGTAACTTGTACATAAAGTGGCTACAAGCCTTTTTTTGATTGTCCGTTCGCTAGAAATGCGTCTTGCTTAACGATGCCACTTGTTGCATCGTTAAATACAATTTCTGGCCTGGTTTTACAAGTTTGTCTTCGTAATGTTTGGCGCTTTCCGTTAACGAATTCAGTGTTGATGGATAACAATCGAACACGAAGATGCTGTTGATTTTATAATCACGTGCAATAATCATTGAGCAGTAAACCATTATCAAATTACTTGGATTTTACACTTTTTCGGAGAGTACCATCAATAAAAACCCATCCTAGGTAAGGTACCAGTTCGGATTCAAAATACTGCTTGAATTCTTCTTTATTCGTCATAGTGTCAGTGATTCCTTGAAATATAATATTAAGGTTTGTAATAACAGTATTTTATAAATTCTAATAGAGTTAAAAGCTTTTAAGGATGGTTGGGAGTTGTATGAAAATACAGAGATCACTATAAAACTTTGTGAATTTGTTCTTTAAAGTGTCCTGAATCACCATGCATTCTTTCAGTATTTTTTATGGGTCATTTTTAAAAATGAATTTCACACATTCAAGTAATATAATCGTTATACGAATCTACATACTCTACATACATACGTGATTTTGCATAGCCTAGGAAACTATCATTTTTGCCATATTTTCAGTGGACCAATATACAGAATAAAACATGA
>JAPYYV010001372.1:0-24670 GCA_030522625.1 Copidosoma aretas | reverse complement strand
AAAAAAGAGTTTTAAATGAAGGAGACAAAAGAAAGAAAAAAAAAAAAAAATAGAAAAAAAAAAAAAAAACTAATAACTGCTGTTTTTCCTCATTAACGGTTAGCACCGTAAAGGGGGGGGGGGGGTTGGCGCGCAGGGGGCGAGGCCCCACGAGTATAGATATACATACTAGTGAGGCTTCACCCCTGCACGCTTTACGTGCCAAACCTCATATTTTGCTATTTTTATGTCTGAGTATCTAATAGAAGAATTTATTCTTTAATACATACATGCGTACTCACATATACATCGAAAATAAGTACATAAACATTTGCTGAGAAATTGAAGAAATATAGTCGAACAAGGTATTAAATAAAACTATATAGGTTTCACGTGGTATTTATACATTTTTATTCCATATAAAAATCGAATGAAACATAAACAGTGTTATTTGATACCTTGTTACATTATAGATTTTCATTGAGTAAACTCCAGATCCATTGACTAAATATAGTCGATATATGTAATAAGTTCACAAATTCTGCAAACAATTATTACTAATTAAACACTTATGAATGACCCTAATTGGTATTACAGCTTAAGATTAATACACATGTATACAATATTTATAAAACTATTATCATTACAGAAATAATTTAGCGCTTTTTTTGGTCCTTTTGAAAATTTTAAAATTAATTATAAATGTGACTTTATAAGTCGATACCATTTCAAAATTATTACCTAACATTAGCGAAGTAAAAATGTGTATTTATTGATTTCATTTAAAAATTTTTACATCCTTTTATATTCTTCTTTCTTGTGTCATAAATACTTAAAATTAATTTCTTCTTAAATTAATACTAATTTACAATAGCATCCAAGACAAAATTGGTTTAATAGAGTTAAACATCAATCATCTTTATATATTTATATAGTTATATGTGAGAATTACTTTTTAAATTGACATATTTTAATTTATACCGCCTAACATACTATTCCACGTTCAAGCTTCGCTCTGTACTCCCTGATTTACGTATATTTTCGAAAGATCTTACTTATTTACATAAATTATCTACAGGTTCCCTTTGTTAGCCTCTGGCCTGTAAGTGCCTGTTTTTTTTGGATTTATAGATTATTTCCAACATTTTTATCATTCTTATAACTAGCTCAAGACTCTCTAATTTTCCCAAACAAATTTCGCTATCGATCGTATCAAATACTGTTTTGACGGCTACAAACACATCATATAATTGATTGCCCCCTTCCTTTAGTTTATTTTCAATTAAACTATTTAGTGCATTTTTTATGGTCCCTATTTTATGGTCTTTTGTTTTTCTTTTTTCTCTGAAGCCAGCCTGACTTTCCTTTAACAATTTACACTTTTTTACCTATTTTTTTACTCTTTCAGCAATTATAATGGCTATTATCTCGAATACTACATTTAATAACGCAACTACCCTGTAGTTTTTAACGTCCTCCGCAGCCTCGCAAATGGATGGATTTTTGCTACATCCCACCCTTCAATAATTTGTGTTTCTGTTTATAAACCATTAAGTATGTTTGTTAATTCAATTATTTAATCATGGGCATACGAGTATTTTTAAAGCATTCCCTCACGATTCCGACGTCTTCTGCTTGGTAGATGATCAGACTCACTTCCAGTTAACACCTAAAGTTTTAACAGCACTATAGCCTTCCGTCTTTACTTCTAAGACAAAATTAGAAGCAATCTCTCCCCTTCTTCTACATAACCTATGTAGCCGTCTCAATCTCCGCTTGTATACCTATTCTTCATAACTAATCCTTAGTTTCAGCACAATTTCGATACTTTTTCACCTCTACTGTCTAGATAATTATCCTCTGACTTTCTTTAGCTGCAAACATTAGTGTCTCTTTCTATTTCCTCGTCTCTTATCTTATCATTTGAATAGCCAGCTATTAGAATTCTGTCTCCGCCTCCCACGGTTTATATTATAATAAAATAACGTTATAAATGGACATTAAATTCACTGCACAGATTTGTTTAATTAATGCTGTGGTTTTAAAGCTACTTTTTGTAAATTTATAGTTCGGTTATATTTTATGGAAACTATTTGAATAATAATAAAAATATTGCTTCATTAGACTAATTTATAAAAGTGACAACTGTACGCGGAAGGTTTAACAAATTTTAAAAATCCAATGCGCCCGCACTGTAGCACTATCTCTTGGGTGGTGTGAAAATCTGCTTACTAAAAAAAAATTTCATGAACACATTAGTTTATTTGTATACATTTTTTGTGCTGTTTTTTATGAAATGATATTTCATTGATACATGACTTATACTTTATAAGTATTTTGACTGTGGAGAAACGTAGGCGGGTGGGGGGGCGGGTGAAATAAAAAATACGGGAAGACTAAAAGAATTTTCCCTTGTTTCGCAGGGAAACTATGAAAAACCAGATGGGGGCGTGCAGAGGAGCGTGGGGGAGCGGTAGGAGTGGGGTTAAAACTACCAGCTCTATACAATACAACTACAAAGGCAGATAAATAGATTTGTATTACTTCATAAGTTTTTGGAGTGGTTTTTATAAAAATCATTGTGGAGGAGTATGTAAGGTAGACGGTGGGGAAGCAAAAAAATTTGGATGAGCGTGAGGGAGCAGGGAAGGGGGTGCACAAAATTAAAAAAAAAACACTAAAAATTGAAATAATTTTTCCTTGTTTTGCAGAAGAACTATGGGGAAGCAGCTGGGGACGTGTGAAAGAGCGTGGGAAAGTGTGAGGGAGAAAACTGACAGATCCACACAATACAACTATATAATATAGGAAGATGTATTTGATACAAGAGTACTAATATTGTATTTAAATGTGTTCGCAGGTGGAGGCTATTAGGAGTCTGGAATGAGCTGAGAAGCAGAGGGAGGTAGTGTCGGATTAAAGGTTTTGCCGTTCGGATATCACCCCCTCTCTCTTCTTATATCTGTGTGCCGACGTCGCGGTCGCACAGACGCACCGCTTAGCTGCCGCAGTTCGATTGGGACCGCGATTCAGTGCACAACTGTATTAGCTTAACTATCTAAGATTTCTTTTGAGTAAATAAGTTTACTGTATTCTATGTAAAAAGAGGCTGATCCATTGAAGAAGAGTTCAATCACTCAATCTGTCGTAAGTGTTTTCTTAGCCCTCGGCCCTTGCCACTCCGGCACAATTATATAAAAAGAAATAACAGTAAAACCAAATGGATTTTAAGAATGTAATGAAAATTTAATAGCACTCAGAGAACAACAGAGAGAGAGAAAGACAGCAACAGAGAGATTGTAGAGTAAACCGCAAGCGAAGGGTATGATTTATTTAAAACATAGGTTGAGTTTAACTTTAGATGTTCTGGCATTCAATTGCGAACAAGCGGAGTATAAATCACTAACACAGTACTTAACATGATGTTGTGCAAAAAAAAACCAAAATCGTTAAGCCTAAACGTACAGAATTGATTATTGTTAATGATAGGTTAAACAGAAAAATGAATGTAATATTTGTAAGATGGCTTGATTCAAATGCCTTACCTACCATTGCCATCATATTGTATCAATTACCAAAAATTAATAAAATAGACTGCTTAAAAAAAATTTTTTAAGGGGTTATGACGTGTTAGAATGTGAGTTGCGATATTTTATTTATTTTTATAAAAAAATATCAGTATGGAATCTCAGAACATCAAATTATACATGTCTAATTATTTAATTGTACATATAATTAGACAATTTTTATCGCATAATTTGTATAAAATTCGAAAAAATATTCATCGTAGGCCAAGTAATTACAATTTTTGATTTCCATTTTTCTTACTCAAGAGACTCCTTCTTGACTCATCCCTAAAACAAACAGCATTGTACTTGGCTGTGGCTACTACTGATATGCTAACGTCAGCTGTATTCCCTTCATATTTATTTTATAGCCTGCACGAGGCTGCTCCTTCTTGAATGTTCTGAGATATTAGACATGACAGAGGCTCTCCATCTATCAGAGATACCTTTTGAACAGGCTTTTCAGTCGATATTTTCAAGCTGGACCTTTACACTGTCGTTTATTCCTATTTTTTTGCAGCGTTTTGACCTAGCACAATTAAGTAAGTTACTTTTTTATAAAATTGCGTTGAACTCTCATTGTATTAAACTTCATGATTACTCATATGTTCATTTATAACTAACCTATCAGCCCAGATAAAGAGTTGTTACAAAAAATTTAATTTTCCTAAGCTACCCACATTTTCTCATATTAAAGTTTACCATACCGGTACACTCTTTTTCACACCTACGTCTTCAAATTCTTCTGATACAATATTAGTTTTTATATCTGATAGCATTTTCAAATACCCCAAAATAAAATTATCACTCTACTAATACCTAGTGCGCTTGTTGCATGATTGTCAACGCTATTTCATAAGCGTTCCTTATTTTCCTGCCAGAGTAAGCTAACTGAGTATCTGTTCATTATATGATATATAGTTTCGCTTTCCTTCCACATACTATACATACGATATCCGATTCATTTAGAGGCCTTCCGTACATACCCCACAGTTTCTCCTTTACCTACTTCCCCACTTCGATGATTTGTCATCAATTGATTATTTTAATCTAATAGTCTCCTTGTTACTCTCCACGTGCTCGCTGTTTGAATAAATAATATTGATTAGGGTTAACTTCGAAATGAAATATACTGCTACTGACTTTCGTGAGCAAGACATTTTTTATTGATAGGTCGACATTTCGTCTCATCTTGGAGACTTTTTCAAGACTATAACAAAAAAATACAAAAATGTGATATAAAAAAACAAAACACAAAAACATTACATTAAAAATTCATAAAAACAATCAATGTTCAACACATATTGAGTAACTAATTATAAAGAAACTAACCTCCGTTCACGAAAACAACCTCAAGCACGAAAAACCAACATATTGTATATTTAAAGAGAACTCGTGATATAAAAACCCAGTGAATTTTTTGCAAGGTGTGAGAAACAACAAGCGATCGTTCCCGCTGAGCAAAATCATCCACACTCTACGCGTCTAAGTGTAAGTTATGGTTAGGCTGTCCACACGCAGTTGTGTCACCCACCACACCAATATGCGGTAAAAACAGTTACATGTGGTAAAGTGAGAGTTCTAAATACGACTGCACGTCGACACACCAGATGCTATTGTGGCTTTATGAAGTGTCTTATTATTCTCTAATTTTTTTGAATTGTGTGATAGTATATTTATGTGTTTGATAATTTATCTAGATCGTTTTATCTATTGATATTATGGTCGATATAAAATTCTTTAACATTTCAATAATCTCTCTGTGTATTTGATTGGATTCGATACCTAATAATTTAATGCTATTATTGTCCTTAAAATCAAAATTATGCTTGTTTCTTTCATCTAGGTAAAAATCTGAGTTGTTTGATAGATAACTTCTCATGAACACGTTCATGTTCACTTATTCTAGGCTTTTATTTTCGGGAGCTTCGACCTATGTATGTTTTTTTACATTTTTGACATTTTATGGAGTATACGACGTGTGTTTTTTTATTTGCATCTAGATTTTGATTACCTAATCTAATAACGTAAGATAATTTGTTTTTAACTGTATTGATTTTGTTAAAATTTTTTTCAGTTTTGTTCATTAGTCCGGCAGTTATTGTGCATTAGGAAAGTAAATAAATATTTGTTAGAAATGCAGTTAATAAAACATTTTTTTTTTTTCAAGAATCACGAAAACAAATCAGTGCGAATACAAGTGAAAGTAATATCTGGGCTTTCTGATATCGAACATTCAGTGCTCTAGTCTTCATCGTGTAACAAATTTTCATTAACTTGTACTTGTGGCGGTACCAGCAGATCAACAACTTGTTTTGACATAGATTTCAATGATTTTGCAGGTAAATCTTGACAACTGGACAAGTGTGGGTCAGAGTTTACCAAGAATCGTAAAAATACATCTTGTAATGTTTTCGTTCGAGAACATTTCCGTGCAAAATGTTCACAGAATGGTTTAATAAATTTATTGCAAGATTCCTGGGCTTCTTCTGACATCTGACCATGGATAATACTGAATGCTATATTATTGCAGGGGCATGAATAAATAATTTATGAACTGCTGTAGGCATAGGATATCAGCGGTAAAGAGTTACGTACTTCCTCGCTGTTTCCAATGAATACTGATTGAATTTCTGAACATTTATATCAAAACCAGATGATAAAGCTGATAATATAACGTGAAATCGATGTATAAAATCCTTGTTAACTTCAGTTATGGCTTAAGAAGTTTCACTACTTTCAAAAAAACGTCTAACGATGTTGCCATCATTAGAACTTCCGTATCCAGGTATCGGTTTATCAACTATTAAACCCAACTTTGTTTTAAAACCTTTCTGAATAGTTTCTTTTCTTAGCTTAAGGAGGCTTACACCTAAGCTGTAGCTCATATTTTTAATACGTTATTATAAATATTCATCAGAAGTTATAAAAAGTTTCACTTAAACTGACAATAACATAGATAATATTAAAAATCGTGCGATTGTCATTATACAATTTTGTTGTCAAATTTTTCAGATACCGAGGATTAAAAAAAAATTTAACAAATTAACTTAATCTCTTCAATTTTACATGTTGTTTTTAGATTTTTGAGCTTATTCTCTTCTTTAAACAAATTAATTAGGAGTCACCGACATAAAATTTACAAAAACTTCAATAGGTCTTGCAAAAATTCAATCGTTCACGTATTATTCGTATTTCTATACAAACTATTGAATTTTCTGGAAAACCTAATGAAATATTTGCAAATTTTATGTCGGTGACTCCTAATAAATTTGTTTAATGAAGAGAATAAGCCTAAAAATCTAAAAATAACACGTAAAATGGAAGAGATTAAGTTAATTTGTTGAATTTTTTTTCAATCCTTGGTATCTGAAAAATTTGACAACAAAATTTTATGATGAAAATCGCACGATTCTGAAAATTAGCTATATCATTGTCAGTTTAAGTAAAACTTTTTATAACTGCTAAAAAATATTTATAATAACGTATTCACAATATGAGCTATATATTAGGTGTAAGTCTCCTTAACTGCTTCTTTTTCTGTAGCACTGCGAGCCTGCCACTTATTGATGCCCAATTTACAGCTAATATGTATACAATATTCAAAACATCTAATCCAAGGATGTAAAGTTGAATAGCCGAAATTCAAATTTTTTTCATCAATTGGCTTTATGAGAGAAAAATAAAAGTATATATATATATATATATATATATATATACATACACACACGTAAAACGTTAATTCTTTATGGAAAAAAAGTTATTGTTTTGATCGGTCTTTTTTTACCTATGCGCATGAGATTGCAATTGAACACTGCAACGTGTAGACAGCAGTGTCGGTATAATAGCTGCTCAACCCAAGTATATAGGTATAACATATTGTCTTCTGTCGGAGGCGACTGATATTATTTTATTTATCTTACAAATATCTCGCAATATTGGCCGATTACCTCTCTTTTTTCATCACGAAATATGAAAGAGGAAGACTTTGGCTTTAAAACGTATATATTGGTTCTGCGGAAATAGTTACGTTTAGCTTTCTGTAGACTAAAACAATTCATTTCCCTACTGTGCCCCATGTAAATCCACGCAGGAGTTGAAACTTTGAGCTAGAATTTCTCAAGATTTTGACCGATTTAGGATATAAATAAGGTCAGCATTGGATTCAGCGAACCTATATTCATACGATGTGATGTATATCTTTTTGGAAATTTTTATGACGGAGCCTCCTTAATGATTTGAAATAAGAGTACTTTTCTTACCTTAGGAACTTTTGCAACCCTGGTAGGAAAAACAGCGTTCGCCACCCATGTGCATCCGACTAGGAGGGTCCCAACGAACCCCTTTGCGTTGCTTCGCAAGCGCCCTCGGGCTCAGGGACCGCCCTAAAGAGATGCACATTTGTGACGAAAACTACTATTATTAATAGTAATGTTGCTATGATTAAAATTTTTACCCAATGATAAAATGTACATGTTTTCTTGTGGTATATCGATGTTGGTTAAATTAATGACTTTATCTGCGTAGCCCTCTCATAATAATCAAGTAATATATTTTTATTTGCATTTTCAACTAACCATTTCTGTCGCAATTTAATCAAAGTTTTTACTATTCACGATTATAAATTGTATATATTTTATGTTGAGGATTGTTGATAGGATTGTATTTTTTATGAACTTTTGCCTGTGTTTCCTATAAAAAAAAAACTATTTTCATCATGTAAGAAATTCATAAGGTTGTACATAAAATGTTTGGATAAAAATGGCTGTAAAGAAAACATTAGTTTGTTTTTTTCTTTTGCTAGAAAATGTATGTATCTATGTATGGCGTCAATCTCAATAATAAAAATTCTTTTTCAACATTTATTATGTAGATTTTCAAATTTCGTGTAATTGGATGCAGATCGAATTTCTTTACTATTGAAGTATTTCCAAGAGTAAATCAAATGTACAGGAAATATGTTATGATATCTACAGCACAACAAGTATACTCTTTGATTCGAAGTAAATTTTTAAACTCAAAGTATTTATCAGATTTCAATAATACATTAGTAAATACTGTTCCAAGTAGATATTGTAATTCTTGTGCTATTTATTTTGTTGCGTAAATATCGGGGAAAAGTAGTTTTTTATCCGTCTCCTCTAGGCGACGGAAATTTCGGTCAAGTTAATTCGCATTTCCTTGTGTTATGTTGATGATCACCGCTGCTGGTGTGTGTGCGTAGCACTATCTCGTAGCAAATGAAAATTACTAAAATTTGTGGTTGTAAGATGGTAAAAACAATCAAATATCCTCAATAAACAAAAAGAACATCTTGTATTATTATAACTATGTTTGACCTAATTTTAAAACGTTATGATAATAGATTCAGGACGAAGAATATGATGTGCAAGCGACGTCTGTTAATTGGAAACGGTTACCCAGAATATTTCATTAATACTATTTAAAAAAATACATAGGTCGAAGCTCATGAAAATTAAAGCCTGGAATAAGTGAACATGAACGTGTTCATAAGAAGAAATCAAACAACTCAGATTTTTACCTAGATGAAAGTGAAAACAATCATACTTTTGATTTTAAGGACAATAATAGCATTAAATTATTGGGTATCGAATCCAATCAAACACACAGAGAGATCATTGAAACGTTAAAAAAATTTTACATCGACCATAATATCAATAGATAAAACGATCTAGATAAATTATCAAACACATATAAATATACTATCACACAATTCCAAAAAATTAGAGAATAATAAGACACTTCATAAAGTCACAATAACATCTGCAACTCGTTATTATATTTATATCGCTATCATTTTACGCTTACCATTTATTTGAATTTACAATCTTACTTTGTACACTTTCATTAAACCATAATATATTTTTTTTTATTTCTACTGGACAATTTTTGTTATGAATGTAAATCTACATTTATAACTGCAGTATTACATTCTAAACTATTAAAAAATATTTGCCTACCCTTGTTTTATCTCTCTCTTAATATCTCTTTTTCTTCCCAACATATTTTAATTAATTTGTTATTCTTTTAATACTTGATTTTTCTTTTAAAATTTATTGCTTAAATCTTCTGGTTATCACATAATATTTCACTATCAGTTTTCCTATAAACAGTGTATAACAGTAGAGAAAAATTCAGCGCTAAAACTCACCTATAATATTTGAAGTTTTTATTATCCATGATCACTTGAGGACTAAATCAAGTACAATTTGTTTCAAGAGAAGGCGTCCGATTAAAAGATAACTGTACTACTTTATAATGCGGTAACAGTGCAGGTTGGACCATGGCTGAATAATTTTTTAATATTAAATATGCAATAGGAGATAAATTTTGCATAATTTCCAGATCATGCATATTTATTGGCATGATAAGAAAATTACACCTATATTTTCGAAGTAATGCACTATTTACCTCGGTTAGCGATGAAATACTGTTGGGGTGGCCCAATTCGCACGTACTGAAGTAAGTGTGAGAAAACGAATTTATGTCTGTTTGATTGTACTAGATATATCGAAGACCCTCATACACGACTTTCACTATTCATACATGAGGCAGAGTTTTGGCAAGTGCAAATTGCTTTACACAGACATGATTAGCTTGATACATGAGATTTCTGGTCGAAAATGTCTACGAAATTATGAAGCGAGATATCGAGAGATGAGACACATCTGATTATCTATCGAAATCAGCTGTTGTGAATACTAAAATCGGCTTTAAAGACTACTGGAACTGTATCTGTAACAAGTCTATAGTTATGTCAGCAAAAGCACATCTGTTCCGGGCTATACATCGTTCCTACCGAGCAGCAGCGAAAAATAGCTCTCAGTCCACAGTCTGCATCACCTTAGATGATGAAGATCTCCAGCTAGTAGATATGCTTGTTCATCTAGATGATGAGGTAGTGGAGGGGGAAGAGGTGGTGCGGCAAGAGCTATAAATAGAGTACAAAAGTATACTAATCGTATAATTTTGTCTGTACAATGGACGTTGCTGCATTGAACCGTATCGCCAACTACACCTACCTCCAAACAATGAGGTTATCGCAGCTGGAGAAGGTGCGACAATACATTGTGATGCAGCTTAAACAAGTGCAATCTAAATTTGGATGCAGAGTGATCATCACCATCGATAACGAGTTCCAAGCTTTCATTCCCAATCGTTTGTCAAAAGAAATCGTAACCAATGACGATTTGTACAATGAATTAAGAGCAAATGTTCAAAAATATGATTTGTTTATAGTATACCATAGTGATGATAAATTTAAATTTGTAAATTTGTAAATATCAATAAACAGAAAAAGAGAGAGCATTTTCATGGAGGTGGAAGACAAAGATAGCTTGTTCACCACAGCACAGGGCATTAGACGGAGCCTCCTCCACTTTCTCTTTCTGATTTTTTAAATATCTGACTTATCCATCCAACTATTATGGGATTTATCGAACCCCAACTATTCAACATATACAATATTAACACGGTTTTTCAATACTTTTCCACCAGATACATGTCTGCATATTTAGATATCAGAAGATCTTGTTCGTAAAAGCCACCAAAGACTAGCTAATACTTATACTCTTTTATGTGATAAGTAACTGCATTTATTTTTAATATTTTGTAAATTGTAAATATTTTAGTCGAACAATTTGGCGTTTAGCCTTTTTCAAAGACATTTTCAGCTTTGCTTACACGCACCTTATAATTAACTTAGAATATTAGCCTTTTTACCGTTTTTTTTATAAATTTTGAATTTTTGCAAAATATGAGCTTCATGAGCCTGCGTGACATCCAGATGTCTTAAGCCAATTGTTCGATGCTTTCGAGTGTTGTAAACAGCAATTAAATCAGGTAAGATATCAAGCCACTTGTAATTTCCGCGGGGACTGAACTTTGTTCACATTTTGTTTTAAAAAGTGCGATTGAATCGTTCACATAGCGACGCTTTGAGATTACTCTATGTTGAGTAGAGATTTATGTTGTATCTCTTCATGAGGTCTAGAAAACTCTTATTGTAGAATTCTTTACCTCTGCCGGTGTGCAGATTTTTCGGTACTCGACCATCTAGTAATATGGTCTTCATAGCTGCTCTAATATCCTTACCAGTTTTTCTCTTTACAGGTACAGCCAAAGCATACTTTGAGAATACATCTACCACCGTAAGCATATGTCTGTGACCTTTGTTCTCACGACCATAGGGTATCATTTCTATAAGATCGGCCTGCCATGTCTCGTTCAAACCTCGGATATGATACTTATCGTATATTTCATCTCATTTAATCTGATTCTATTATTTTCATAGTAAATTGGTGAATTAACAAACTTGTACGTTCCATCCTTTTTTCCAAGCCCATACATTAAATCTAATAAATCTCTCTGATTTTGATCAACTATTTTTAAATATAAGTTGTTCTCATCAGTATACATATTATCTTCAGGTTGAGTGGTAACATTCATATCATCATCATCATAATCACTATCATCACTATGACTGATTGAAAATTTGTATCATCATCATCATCGTCATCACTATACTTCCCTTTTTTCATTTAATTATTGGTACTATTTTTATCTAGTTTGTCACAATGATTATGAATCACTGAATAATTTCTCTTATTTTTTTTTACTTTCAGTAACAATTTACTTACGAGAATCTGTGATCGGTGTAAAAATTTCACTCCGTACTTTTTCACTCTTGTCCTTACCAAATTTCAATAGTTTTTACTTCTTTTTGACGGTTTCTCTTGCCTTCAATAGTTGACTAAGAACATCTTATTCTCGCTGATACATGTTAATACTTTAACGTCTTGAAGCAGACTAAATATTGTGCGCTATGTGCGCTCAATATTTGTAGCAAATTTGTCAAAGCCCTCTCTATATCGACCGTTATGGATCGATCTATCTTTATCGATAACAACAAATCCATGTTTATCGTCATTCAATCATCTCGAGCATAAATCTTTTAACTTGTTATAGGGCATATCAGAGATCGCATGGTCAGCATATACATGTCTTAAATTAATCTCATTTGACGAAATAGCTAAAAGATTAACGTTATCTCTTACAAGGTGTTTTGGTATTTGTGCATATTACTGACAGAGATAGAAACATTCTACAGTTTTATGTCTCCTCATGCAGTAAAAGACTGTAACATTATCTTGTTTTTCACATGCTTTATCATCGAAAATCACGATGGAATTTGGTAAAGAATCATCTGGAGATATAACTGCTTCATATTCATTGAAAGGGAAGTATCGTATACTATCCATGGGTTCTAACGGATCTTTTAAAAAGACATATTTTGGTTGCTTAAGTGATTTCGAATACACGTTCACATTTTCAAACCTTAAACCATTAGCATGTACAATTAGTGTTTATAAGCTATTAGTTTTACCACAATTAGATAGGCCGCAGAATACAGCTCGAATACTGTCAGAAAGTAATTCACCATGTCGATTTGGGTGCTTGCTCTGTTTCAGAACCGTGTCAAAGTTTGGCACTTAAAATTTCACAGTTTGCTCTTTGAATTTCATGTCTGCTTAATACGACGGCACCATTGCAACTAACATATTAACTATAAATACAATTATATTATACGCTAACATCGATTTACGACTGTGCTGTAAAGAGAGAGAGAGAGAGGGTCACAGGCTATAAATACAATGATTTTCTTTTCTATCCCATAGTTTTGGTTTAACCTTTCAAGAGTGATGATAATTATACACCTCAAGCGTGGACGTGGTCTTTTAAACATGGTTATAAATACTTTACAAGTAGAACTTGACACACCTAGCTAACAGTACTGCGGTCCAGGTACTAAGCTTGTACACGTCTCGCTAGAGGTGACCGAGGAATAAATCCGTTAGACAAAGCTTGTAAAGAGCATGATATAGCTTATTCTCAAAATCGAGAAAATATTGAGGCTAGAAACTGAGCTGATGGAGTTTCAGCTGAGAAAGCCTGGGGAAGAATGAAAGCTGGAGATTTGAATATCAGCGACAAGGCAGCTGCTCTAGCGATAACAGGTGCTATGAAGCTTAAAATTAAATAGGTAGAGTCTAAAGAGTATGAAAAAAAACCGTATACTACTTTAAATAGAGTAATACAAGCTGGTTCGCGAGAAAAGAATACTAAAAGTAAAGATGCGCGCAAATTTATTGGTTCTGTTTTAAAACGTGCGCATAGAGCGGTTAAAAAAGCAAGGGGAAAAAATATGTCAAAGTACCACGTGTATTACGTCTCGCTGCTGGAATTGGAGGTGCATTACCTTTGATACCCTTATTTGCTGGTTTGAGTGCAACTGGTGCACAAGCAAATGAAGTAGCAGGAATAATAAAAAGTGTTAATGCAGCTAAGGCAAAGACATAATGAAACTGGAGTCGATTGCCCTTGGAAAGGATTTTCATCTTAAACCATGTAAGACTGGATATGGTGTCTATTTAAAGCCATATGCTAGAAAAGCTTTAAAAAAAAATCTTGATGCAAAACTTCCTGATAGAGCTTAATTGACATTGATATACTTTTGTATGCTAAAATGAAAAAAATTAATGATTTTTGTGAGATACTTATGTGAAACGAATGTACTCGTGAGTGGACCGCGATATCGTGAACTGCGATAGTAAATCTTGAGGATAAAGATGGACCTGGAACTCATCTGGTGGCATATCGAAAACGCGTTAATGATGTCATTCACTTCGATAGCTTTGGTAATATGCAGCCACCTATAGATTTAATGTTGTACCTTGGCATAAGAATAAAACATCTTGGTTGAAAAAGTTTACACAGAAGTTTTCGAGCCAGACTCCTGAGAATCAAGGTTATGAAAAATTAAAATAAAATGGACTACATAGTTGATAACAGGGCTTCAAACAGTCCATCAACGACTTTGTGCGAAAAGATTTGGTTATAGTTCCACTAACTGGAAACACTGAGCCTTTTGTATATACATTCAGGCAGCCATTTCCTTGGCAAAGACTCACTTATAAATAAAAAGAGAAAATTCATGGCTTAAATGTAATTATCGTTGCTTATCATGGAAAATGGGTGAGGTACCCTACAACTCTATTGGTAAAGTTCTTAGAGAGTGCCTTGAAGATGCTAGCAAAGTATACGTAGGAGGCTCTAGGCAGAAAAGTTAGTTGGAGCGATTTACATTTAATGTTTTTAATGTTGAGGAGCTTGGTTATCCGCCCATAGAAAAAAGAAAAATCGTTACAGTTTGTAAGAAAAACAACGGCTTACATAGAACCAAATGTGCTATACACAGCGTTAAGTGTCTTAAACACTATATTCCTTCAGTAGAGTTAATGGATTGGCAGTAGATCTTTTTTTTTTCATGGAGAGGTAAACAATTATGGGTGTATCTCACAGGTAAGAGCGTGGTTGGGGCTCTCATCAATATGGGAAAGGGAAGGGGAGGGTGGTTGCCCTTTAATACTGCACGAATCACTTCAGTTCGCACGCGGCTCGGAGTCTCTCGCAGCGTTACGAGAGCTGCAGTTAGTGTGGCTTTTCCCGTTGTGGTTGGGAGCTCAAGACGTGGAGTATGCATTTACTTGGATAACATATAGGGAGGCTCCCTATTTTATCTACTCATATCGGTTATATATAAATTAAAGAGTGAAGGGAATATATTAATAAATAATAAATTAATGAGCATCCCTGTCTAACCTCGATTTCTGTTTCAAACTTTTCTGATGTTCCTTCGTTTGTGATTATTTTATTTACCATTTTGCTGTATGTACTCTTCACTATATCTAAATATCTTCCTTAAATGTTCCCTGTCCATATCATCAAACGCTGCGGCCGTCCGATAACCATTCCATATAATTTCTTGATATTGTTCATTTATTCTTTTATCATCGAAATGTCCGAATTTTCTTATCCTTGTTTTGTTTAAGCCTTTATGTTTTTTCATCCCATTGATACCATATGCCTAAAATTTCATTCCATCTAACCAACTTGTACCTCGCGACCATTGTTTTCTTCTTTTCGTGCCATATCTTTTATCCAATTTATGATTTCTTTTTCCCTTTTCGTAGAATCATCATATCGAGCCATACATGGATTTAGTATTCAGTATTCAGCCATACATGGATTCAGTATTTTTTAATTTATCACTATCATCGTTTCATTTTGTATTGAATCTATACAATTAGCAACCCCCCCCCCCCCCCATTTTGCTCCATTATTTTTAGTTTTTGCTTCAACTTAATTCACAAAATCCCTTTGATCTCATTTTCTATGCTTCTCTCTGCTGTACGAATCCCCTTGATAAATGATTTTTTTTTTTTCCACCTTTCTAGCAGCTCATATTTTAACTCACTCGCGCTCAAAGCCTCCAGTTCTTATTTTCCCTGCAGTTCATTTCAAGTCGATATGCTTTCATTAATTCATCGTTTTCGTTGATCCCTGTGTTAACGTGTGGCGACGGCGTAGAGAACGATTATGTCATGAATTGTTCCAACCTTTAGTTTTTTTGCTCTTCTTCTCCCCTTTTCTCTTTGTTTACTTTTCTAACTTTTTTGATGCTCATCACGTTTTTTTTTTCCATTTTCTAGATTTCTATTTTTTGCGCATCTCAGCTCCTTTTTTAAACAAATCCTACACGGAGAGAAAAAACTAACTATTTTAAGTTGAAAGTCCATACTATTTTGGTATAGAGCTCAGGCAACTGATGCATAGCCGCACGACCATTTGGAAAAGTGGGCGGAGCCTATCGTCGCAGTTGCTCGACCTCCATATAAAAATAGTACTAGACTTTTGCAATTTGAGTATGCAACACTGCCACACTTCTTCTGCATGATGGCACTGCTACTATGGTAGGTGGCCATACGTATATTGCATACAACGTCTCATCCTGTTGAAGGATTAAGGTGCCACGCTGAAATAGTAAGTTTTTTCCCTCTGTGTAGACCATCTCTCCTCTTTTATCTCTGCTACATGCATTATGTACTTTTCTGCCCTTCTCATGGTTTCTATCTCTAAGTTTTTTCTGTTAGGCCTGTGTATTTCTACTGATATTCAGAGCCATCTTAACAAAGATTTCTTGTACTTTTACTATTTTTTCCCACTTTTCGCATCCCCATATTTCTACCTCAAAAAAACACCCCGCTTTAACTGTGGTATTATATGAGTACAATCATCTATGTAGGCTTCCTGTATCAGCTCCCTTCCATTTTCCCATAATGTTTTTACTGGTTTCTTGACTTTGACGTTTTTACTACTTGGCAACTGAGCGTACTTTTTGTCGTGAATCAAAATCCTAAGTATTTTTAACCCCTACTACTCTAAGTTTTCCGTTTTTAAAGGACTATTTATCCACTTTTGTAAGCCTGCTTCCCTTTCTAAAGACCATAATTTTCGTTTGTCGTGTGTTTATCTCCAGTTTGATCTTGTAACAGTATCCCTCTAGGTTCTTTAGCATACTTTGTAACCCTTTTGTTTGTGTCAGATACTCTTGCTACATCATCCGCAAAGTTTGCGTTGAAAATATTTTCCTCTTTCATAACTGTACCCACTTTGTATCTTGTTCCCCATTCTTTTTTGAGATCTTCAAGATAAATACTTAATAAGCTGGGGCCTAGAGGGCATCCCTGTCTGACTCCACAATTTGCTTAAAATTTTCTGTGATTCCCTCTTCTGTTATTATCTATGTTCTGTGTTTTAGTACATTTCTTTTACCATTCCCAAAGACTTTTCCTTGGTGCCTATCTCTTTTATTTGTTTTTTTAAGATTTTCCTATCCAGCCTATCAAAAGCTGTTCTAAAGCCTATTAAACATACGTATAATCTGGCCTTTTCGTTTTTCAGCTTATTATGTATGATGCTGTTTAGAATGAATATGAGGCGTTTCACGTCAAATCGCACGGGCTACGCAAGAGACCACTTTTCATCCTTTAATAACAGTATCGAATTCATGAGGAAGATGAATCGAAGTAAGCATTTCCGACGTATTTTAACCTCAGCTTTTCGACAAACTCATTTAAATTACAAAAAGAAGTCAACATAGCCCCAAAAAACTATAAAACACGGTATATCTTTAAAGGAGTGTCTCGAATCTTTTTTTTATCATTTAAAACGAAAGAGGAGGTTTTTCTACGTTGAAATAGTGATTTCCAGAGTGTCCACTCTTACATTGTTCGAGAAATCTAACGCCAAAGTCTATACTCTCATGCCGCCGCGACGGACTGCCTTGCGGCGCGGCGCGGCGCGGCGCAGCGCGGCGTGCGTGCTATATATGGCAATTCGTGACTCGCCGAAACGAAAAGTCTGATTGGTTAGCCTAATATTACTAGTTGATGTTAATACAGTATTATTCTTCACAATAATTATTTAGGCATAATATTAATAAGCGTTGATATCAGGCTCGGTTGTCCTCCTCTCAGCTCATTTACAACACCCATTACTATTATTCTATTAATTGTGATAAACGTTACGGCAATCAATAATTTTAGTTTTATTTGCTTGGATAATGTACTTTGTGTGTTTGCTATTCTTATTCTTTATTTAATTTTGAAAAGATTTTGTAAGTATAACTCAAAGTTTAGGAAATGTCTTTTTAATAAAAAGTAACTTATTCGCTATCATGCATTTATACCTCTTGATGAAAACACATTCAAACAACGCCAAAAATCCTTAAGCTCCACATTTTAAACTCATCTGAATATTTCCAATCCAAAAATTAAAAAATCTACTATTTCCAAGAAAACTGTAAAGGTAAAGGACAACATTTTTTTTTGTATACAATACAAGAAAATATGTAATAGTGTTAAGTATTCAAGTTAAAATGAATAAAAATTATTTATTACTACGTAAAAATTTTAATCATTTATTATAAAACATTAATTAGGAATATTGCGTTGTTTCCAAACGTAAGATATGGTACGAATTCCGCACCGCGCCGCCAGGCAGTCCGTTACAGCGGCACGAGAGTATAGACTTTGGAGTAAAATTTCTCGAATACTATAAAAGTGGACACTCTGGAAATCACTATACCAACGTAGAAAAACCTCCTCTTTCATTTTAAATGATAAAAAAAAAGATTCGAGACACCCTTTGAAAGATATAACATGTTTTATAGTTGTTTGGGGTTATGTTGACTTTTTTTTTGTAATTTAAATGATTTTATCGAAAAGCTGAGGTTAAAATACGTCGGAAATGCTTACTTCGATTCATTTTCCTTATGAATTCGATACTGTAATTAATGGATGAAAAGTGGTCTCTTGCGCACCCTGTGCGATTTGACGTGAAACGCCTCATATGTGATATTATTAGTTGATGTTAGTACAGTATTATTCTTTACAATAATTATTTAGGCATAATATTAATAAGTGTTGATATCAGGCTCGGTTGTCCTCCTCTGAGCTCATTTACAGCACCCATTATTATTATTCTATTAATTGTGATAAACGTTACGGCAATCAATAATTTTAGTTTTATTTGCTTGGATGACGTACTTTGTGTGTTTGCTATTCTTATTCTTTATTGAATTTTGAAAAGATTTTGTAAGTATAACTCAAGGTTCAGGAAATGTCTTTTTAATAAAAAGTAACTTATTCGCTATCATGCATTTATACCTCTTGATGAAAACACATTCAAGCAACGTCAAAAATCCTTAAGCTCCACATTTTAAACTTTTCCGAATATTTCCAATCCAAAAATTAAAAAATCTACTATTTCCAAGAAAACTGTAAAGGTAAAGGAAAACATTTAATTTTTTGTGTACAATACAAGAAAATATGTAATAGTGTAAAGTATTAAAGTTAAAATAAATAATAATTATTTATTACTACGTAAAAATCCAATAATTTATTATAAAACATTAATTAAGAATATTGCGTTGTTTCCAAACGTAAGATTTGGTACGAATGCCGCACCGCGCCGCCAGGCAGTCCGTCACAGCGGCACGAGAGTATATACTTTGGAGTTAAATTTCTCGAATACTATAAAAGTTAACACTCTGGAAATCACTATACCAACGTAGAAAAACCTCCTCTTTCGTTTTAAATGATAAAAAAAAATGATTCAAGACACCCTTTTAAAGATATAACATGTTTTATAGTTGTTTGGGGTTATGTTGACTTTTTTTTGTAATTTGAATGATTTTATCGAAAAGCTGAGGTTAAAATACGTCGGAAATGCTTACTTCGATTCATTTCCCTTATGAATTCGATACTGTAATTAATGGATGAAAAGTGGTCTCTTGCGCAGCCTGTGCGATTTGACGTGAAACGCCTCATAAGTGGTCCCTATTACTTCCATTCTTTCGAAAACCTACCTGACTTTTCAACTTTTTCCCTGATTCTAGCTATTCTCTCAGCCTGTTTGCCATGCTATTTTTAAGCATTTGGTAGCCTACATCCAGTAAAGATACCCGTCTGTAATTTTTAACGTCATTTTCGACTCCTGTTTTATGTATTGCATGTATACGAACCACCTCCTATCCCTTTACTAGCTCTGCCTTACCGAACACTTGGTCTAGAATCATTGCCAGCTCGCATATCCAGAACGCTGGCAGTTCTTTATAGAATTCTGCAGGTATTCCGTCTTCTCAGGACCCTTTATAGATCCTTATCATCTTAAGCATCCACATGAATTTGTGCCCTGTAATACTTGCATTTAAGCGCTTATCCACTTCCTTATCCTCTTCTAGCGTCACCCAAGCCTCTAATCCACTTTCTGTTTCCATGCTTTGTCTCCTAGTGGTGTCGTATCCTGTTTCTCTGAAAGATTTTTGAAATGATTGAGCTAACTCTCTTTACTAATACTTGCCCCCTTTTTTTTCTAGATCAAAACTGTCCGACTGTTTTCCAAAACTTAGTAATTCCCTTGCTGTCATCCACTCCTTGCCACATTTCATCCCTTTCGTTTGTGGCGTCTTTTTCTGATTTCTCTTAGTTTTTGCCTCTCTACTTTCATTATCTCATTGTCCTCCTCCTGCTTTGAACTTGCCTATTTTTTAAGCGCTGCTCATACTTGTTTCTTCTGTGTTTTAACATCTCCGTCCCATTTAATTGTTTATTTTCTACCTGCTTTAGTCTCTCTAACTTCACCAACTTTACTTTAAATTACGGTTTATTAATATTTAAGCCCTCGGCGAATGTAGAAGCCTCGCTTCAACGTGGACCCGTGTAACTTTATATCTGATTGTTAAAACGTCCCAACTTCATTCCCCGTCCGAAAAATATATTCTATAATTTATCTCTATCAAGTTCACTTTTTTAAATTTTACCAGCTGACTTTGATAGAGGTGAACAACAACAGTATAATCCCACAAAGCATTGTACGTTTCTGAAACGTTTGAAAATGTTTCATGTAAAACTTAGAAATTTTTCAATTAATGTCTCAGAAACGTTTCTTAAACGTTTTAGAAACCTTGAAATGTTCGCTCTAGATCTAATAAAAAATGACTCTGAAACGCTTTCGAAATGTTTTTGAAACGTACCCAAATTTAGTGCAAATATTGACTAAAACCATTGTTTTTAATTATTCTATCAATACCTTATTACATAAAAAGTAACAACAATAATAGTAGAATGTGAAAAAAAAAAAAAACAGAAAAAAGACACCTGAGTCAGGGCACGAACTCGAATCGCCAGAACGAAAAGTAAGTATCTTATCCACTTGGTCAGAGTGGATAAGATACCATATGAACATATAAGGTAGAAGTATCATGTACTTTTAATTAATAATAATGCACAACATTTGATGTGTAGAGCATGACTTTATTCAAAAGAAAGCTTAAAAGCGCCACTATTTCGACATCATGCTTATGTCCTCTTCAGGGCCTCAGTGCAAGTAAAGAGATAATACAATGCTACATGACTAGGGCGCTGACAAGACTAGTACATGGTAATAAATATAAATAAAAATCTATATAAAGTGTAATAAATAAGACGTTGGACTAAACGACAAGTATGTACAATGAAGTGAGTACTTTTTTTTCACTCCACATTTTAGAATTCTCCCGAGAACAGCCGAATTCTTTAAAGAAATTCTATGATAGAAGACTCCTCTTCCAAACTCCATGCTCACTCCAAGATATAATAATTGAAAAAAAAGGCAAATTAAGGAGTGTAATTCTTTTATTGAAATCATTTGGACGATATTTCGCCGCTTAAAGCGGCCTCTTGAGGACCGATCATAGTAGTTGCCTCAAGCACACCAGAGTAAGTCGCAGGACTGTCCCAACCTAGATGTCTCCTTTACTTTTCTTGATCTTATCGGTTGCGATCAAGGAAGAACGACATTTACAAAAACTATTGTTGACCATGCAAAACTTATGTTGATCTCTTTAAAGAAATGTCCAAGCCCCCTAACATCCCCCCTCCCACAATTCTACCGAGAGAAATCAGAAGTCCTCCGAGGGCAGCCAAAGCCGTATACAACCACCCCCTCGGTGTCAGTAAATTATTTTTAATTTGTCTAATTATTCAGTCCCTACTACACCCTCCACAGCTTCTTTAAACGATAAGAAACTATTCCCACTATTTCTATGATATTTAAAAAAACAGTTGAAACTATAAAGATGAACATTTACTTTATAACAAATTTTCAATCCACCTTTAGGTATTGCTGCGGCGCACTGGATTGTTTTTCTTAAATTTTTAAAAAGTTTAAAGATTAGATTAATAAATAACTATATTATTATGACATAATAAAATTATAATGTATCAAAAACAAAAATACCAGAATACATATTGACTTATTACCCAGTAACTCATTTAATATTTAAACTGTGGTCCTAGCCAGTGATTATTGAGTCTCACCAGACCTGCATGACACAAGAAAAATAATTATTATAAATCTTAAAATTTTTATGTGAGTAATTTATAAACATTTTTTTAAGGAATAAACGAAATAGAATAACTTGTTTACTCCAAATAGACGAAAGTGTAGCTGAATATTGGCAAAGGAAAATATTCAATAAATTATTTATTTCCTATACAGATTTTGACATCCTTTCATATTCTCCTTTATTGTATCATAACCACTTACAATTAATTTTTCCTTAAATTACTACTAATTCTATTGACAATAGCATCTTATACAAAACTGATGCAACATAGTTTAACATCAATCACCTTTATATATTAACATAGGAACATGTAAGAATTACTTTTTACATTGACTTGATATTGAAATTTATAATGCATAACATATTTCACGTTCAAGCTCAGCTCTGCGGTCGCTGATTTACGTATATTTTCGAATAATCTCATATATCTGTATAAATTATCTACCGGTTCCTTGTAACATTTGATTAGTTCCCTTCTACATGTCTCTCCATTATCTTTTAATCCCATACTTCTGACTGATCTCATTATTTCAGTTCCTATCTTTTTCCCTGCCTCTATAAATAGCATAATGTGCTCTATGCTCTCTTTGTCACTGCAGAGCCTACAGTCTATCACTTGAAACCCTTTTTCTTTCGTCCTTCATACATTCCCATACCCCAGCCTACACCATAACTCTTTCGAATTCGCTGCTAAGTTTTCCTTTTTTTAATATTTTTCTTTTTCCAATTTTACTTTTGTTTCTTTGTAATATTTACAGAAATTATTGTTGTCAACTACGTTACAGATTTTCTGTATTTTCTGATTGATTAAAGTGTCCCGACTCTTTGTGGAATTGTCTTTGAACTTCTCAAGTTAATTTCCTTCGGTTGTCTTTTTCATAAGTCATATCATTTTCCCTTTTCCTACTTTATTGTATCCTACTTTAACTTCTTTGCCCCATTTTGTCTGATTATTATTGATTATGCCCCTTAATTCTTATATTAATCATACATGGGCAACCTGCTATTGTCCATTTTAAAGTAACTAGTAGCGTATTTCTGTATGTCTATTCCTATGCCTCGATTTTCCATGTATATATCTTCCTATATATTATATAGTTGTATGGTTTTAAGCAAGTACTAGCTCCCCCCACTCCCTCCTTAAACAAGGTAAATTTTGTTCCTTTTGACTATTAAATTTGAGTTGGCTCCGCCCCCGTCTACCCCCTACCGCCCCACAGTGAAAGATTTTTTTTTTTTTTACTTAAAACCTAATATCTCGAGAAAGGAAATAGATAGAGCAATGCTTTTCTTTTAATTTTCTTTGTAATTGAACAGGAAATCGAGGAAAAATACTAGGAACCCAGAAAAATGAGAACCTAACCTGAAAATTGTTATTAAATCTCAATTTACGAAATATCCACGACCGCCTACGGATAAAAAAATGTTTTGTTTAAATATTTTGATTCTTATTCAATAATTAATCCAGAGAAGGTATCTGAAAAGCCCGAAATAGAAACCTAACCTACAAATTTTCTTAAAACCCTCATTTTTAAGATAGCTTGCGAACGTCAACAGATAAAGAAATAAAATTTTTGTCAATTTACTTATTGATTTAATAGAACCTCGGGGAAAAATTGTGTGGTCACGAAAAAATGAGAACCTAACCTGCAAATTTCCGTTAAACCTTATTTTTTTTAATACATCACAACCGCCAACAGATAGAAAATTGATTTTTTCTAAATACTTTCCTTATTATCCAATAGAGAATTCAGAAAATGTAACCAGAAGGCCCAAAACGAAAATCTATCTTACGGATTTTCTTACAATCTCGATTTCTTAAATACCTCGTGAATATCAACAGACAAAGTAATACAATTTTTGTTAATGAACTTATTGATCCAATGGGAAATCGAGAAAAAATATTGTAGTCGCAAAAAAATGAGAACCTTGTTCAGGATTGAACTAGCTTTAATGTACATATTTTCATGATATTCTAATTTTATTCTTATCGCTTGTACATTTACTTCCTTAACTCAAATTCTAAGAATTCAGTGCTTAAAGTGTCAGTGTTATTGTTATGATGCCTTCAAAGCCAAAGACTTGCCGAGCGAGAAAGACTCTTATAGTTTCTCGAATATTCTCGAATAATACCATGCTGTACATAGCATAAGTTTATTTCTGCTTTCTCTTTGACTTCTAATGTAAGAACTTATAAACACATACATAATATTATATATTCCTCAATTTGTTGCTGCCCTGCGAGGTAGCCCGCATATAAAGTCAGTCTAGCTACCGCATGCTCTCGAGCCACACGTCGGCGCTCGCGAGCAGA
>JAPYYV010001371.1:0-41903 GCA_030522625.1 Copidosoma aretas | reverse complement strand
CCAGCTCAAGCTGAGCTGTTAATATATGTCCTGAAGAGGCCACCTTGAGTGGTGAAACGTCGACAATCGTCATGAAATAAAGAAATATGCACTCCAAAAATGGCTTATGTTTAATTATTGAATTAAATCATACACGGAGTGAGTAAGAGGAAAAAGAAGAGTCATGGAATAATTGTTAATAATGTTAGGTGATTTTTACATGAGGTGAAGAACCTTTCTAAGTATCTTTAGGAAATTAATTAAAATAATATTTTACTCAATATGCAAATTTTGTTTTTGAATATCTTATCAATCCAAAAATTAGGAATAAATTATGTAAATGAAAGTGGGTGCATCCCGCTAGTGTGTATCCTATTTTAAATTTGCTTCTTTTTAAAATCATGTTTTGTAATATTTGCATGCCCATTACATAGTCGTATATTGTATATCAACAATGATGATGACTGATAATACATGAATAAAACTTTTTATATTTAAAAAAAAAAAAATTACAGAGAGAAGACAAGAAAAAGAGACTGAACGACATTTTACTAAATCTATTAGATAAATTGTCAAATAAAGCTGAGCCTCTAGATGCATCCAATCTTTTAGAGCGTAATAGAAGAAACCGTAAAAGACCGGGAATATTTAATCCGTGATATTGGGTAAGTACAAAAATGAAAATTTTCTAATTAATATTTTATGTCTCAGAATAGTTATTTTCACTAATCTAGTGTCAAAGGGTAGTTTTTAAAATACAATCTTGCGTAACTTTTGTCCTCTTCTTATTTCCTTTTTATACATGTAAAATATGAATAAATAATAGTCCTCTTTTCTAAGCTCCTCGAGTCCTGACAGTAGTCTCCAAACTAACAATGTCGCTATCTATTTATTCAACGATTAACTATTCTTATTTTATAGATGGATCACTAAAGTAGGGTTATATTTTGATTTGTATCAATTATTTTATTACAAACAGCTCATATATAATATTTCAATGAGAAAATAAAAAAAAAGTTCATTTGAACACAAAAAATTAAAAATTAATCTAAACACAAGATATAAAGGTATATAGCTTCCCACCCACTTATCAATGAGAAATAGAAGTAAGAAGAATATTTATAGATGTAGAATATCTTAACCCATAAAAATTCAAGATATAAGCTTACGACAGTGATGATAAGAAGCCTAGAATTGTTAGTATAGTATATAATCCGACATGCACTGTCTATGGTCTGACCATAGATTATAGCGCAATTGCGGAATATTTATCAAACCCTTTAAGAACACTTGCTCACTATATGCTAATCAATGCTACTCTTCGGCTTCCTGTATTCTGTTTCCCCACCCAAAAAATCTCCACAAAGTAAAATTGTAATAAGCGCGGTATACCGTTCAAGCTCAGGATATTGAGCGTTTATTTCATTTATATTTTATATTTATGTGCAGACCTTATCTATGCATCCCTTAACTTGCATACATACTTGATAAACCATAGGGATAAAAAAAAATTAGTTTGGTATAACGATAACTAAGAATATCATGGCGGCCACAAAGTTTAAACGATAAAAAAGTATTACTTTGTATTCTAATTCGTTATGCACGTTTATATGTATAGTATATCCCTTAACTCTTTTGTATTTTAATACTTTTTCAAAATTTATATGAAATGATTTTTGTTCTCGTTTTCTTATTATTAGTTAGAACATCACACACAGCATGAAAAGTTCTTATGAGGTTTTTGGAAGCTGTTGATAAGAGGTTCAAATTTTTTGTAAATATATAGAAATACTACTGAAATGTATTAATTTCCGCAACAAATTAGCTACAGAAATATTTCTTGAACGCTTTGTGAAATGTTATGTGTTTTAAAATAAAATCAATTTTCGGAATATTTAGAAACAATTTTAACAAACGTTATTAAATTATTTTATTCATATTTTCGTTATAATTTCTTGAAATATTTTCAAAATGTGTTTTTGTCTCCTATGAATACACTTCTAAAAAATTTTGCGAAAGTTCTATAAAATTGTAGACGCCAAAAAAAATTAGTTCTAAAATCATTACAATAAATATAAATGTTTTTTTGTTGATTAAGGCCGTAAAATATTTTTTTTCAGTGTTTATGACTTTTCATTCATTTTTATACACTGTTGTTATTAAAATTTTGATTTATTATTACTCGCAATTCAACTACATATTTTCTTGAATCTACTGTTATCCTCAATGTAGAGATTATTCAATACATGGTTTACAGAATTTTTTTATATCAATTATGCATAACAAATTTATAAATTGATTATATGTATTTTTTATGATAAAATTATTTTATGTGAATGATTACATACCTTAAATGAATTTTTATTGATTAAAAAATTTTGACTTGAGTTGAGATCGAACTCAGATATTTTACGCCGCACGCTGATACATTGACCACTTACTCAATACCTAAAGTGTCATCATAATGAAAAAAACTTATACAAATGTTTTTGATAACGTTCAAGTAAGTTATTTTACCGGAATATAGAAGGTTTTTAGTAGCTTATATTTTTACTTGTAGTTTATACATAATTTATATATTTATTAGTAATTATTCAGGTGATGGAAATCTACTTCATACACTGAAAAAACTATGGTCGGTCACAGCTACCATGAGTTGAGAGCTCTCGCTTACCACTCATGTAGATTCCTGTTCTGACTACACTACAGATCGCGTTTAGCACAACGCATAGCTTGCTACCAGCGTCACCTGTTATAGGCTTATGCGTCTGCTACCGTGGAGCTAAATCAGCTCCACAAGTAGTCGGATACGATCACAAGATTAGGTGGAGAGCAGCAGATTCCAATACTATAACACACACACACTACTTCATTTTCTGCACGAATCTCTCTTTTCGTGAGATGCATTAGTGCTAAAGAGAAATCACATGTTAAATAGCTTTGAGCTTGAACCAATCATAGCTAACATCTGATAAAAAAATTTTATTCTCTTGGCTTGTTCCAATAAGAACCAGTTTGGCTGTTGGCTTAAAAAAAAAGCTTTAGAGTAGCTCTAATATATTTGATTATTTGTTCACATTGTGATTGTAAGAAATCTTTCATCATCCAGAATTTTTAAAAGCTGTCACTTTTCATCATTATTTCATTAACAGTACCAAAATAGTTATTGCATACAAGATCAAGTTTACTAGACAATTCCAAACCTTCAAAATTTACATAGTACACACAACTGTCCGATCTTGCTATTTCTATAGAATAAGCTTCAAAAAAGATGGAAGATTATTTTTCATTCCTTCGACAAATGAATATGTTTTATTTTTTTAACTTTATTAATATGATTACTTTGGAAAATGCTAATAAATCTAAACTTATTTCCTTCCTAGTAGTACACCTAAGGATCAAATTGCCAATGTTTATATTGACACTTTAAGTATAAATGAAATTGCTTTTGAATATTCTTCTGAATGAAAACTCAAATTTGTAGTATCAGAAAATAATTGGGCTTATAATTTTCTTTAAAATGGAGAAGTCAATAAATAGATCTTATTTATTACTCTTAAGTCATGAGAGTAAAAATTAAAGATAGGAAACGTAATTTTTTAAAACTACTATTTTCAAAATAGCAAAAAAAATAAGATGATAGCTTTGAGAATCCACGCCTTTCTGAAAAAAGTGACAATTAGATACTTTTTTCAAAAAGGATTGACTCCATTAAACATATTTCACTTTTAAGATGAAAAAATCAGTGTGTGACAAATGCAGATAATAACCTATACTTCTCAATAATATCAGTTCAGGGTCCAAAAATGTACAATTCCAGCAACCAGTCTTTACCGCAAAGATCAAAACTTTTTTTCTGAACATCCCAGTATCTAGTGCAATTTTTTTTTTTAGAGTAAAAATTCATTTTAACAATTCTTTACTCTTATTATTTCCTAGTGGGAGGCTTGGAAAAAAAGTTACATAAAATTTAAGCTAGCTCTGTTTTTACATGAATAATTTTTGTTGAACTGACAAAGTTTGAGCTAGCTCAAATTCTATATAACTTTTTTTCTGAGCGTCCTACAAAAAAATTAGAAGAGTAAAGGATTGTTAAAAATAAATTTTTACTCCAAAAAAAATTATTGTACTATATACTGGGATTTTTAGATAAAAAGTTCGATCTGGGTGGTAAAGATCGGTCGCTGGAATTTTACATTTTCAGACCCTGAACTGGTTCTATTAAGAGTTATCGTTTTTTTTTCTGAATTTGTCACCCACTGATCTTTTTATCTTAAAACTGAAATGCGTTGAAAGTAGTCAAGCCTTTTTGAAAAAAGTGATATCTAATTGTTCCTCTTTTGAATGGTGAAAAGTATGGTTTGAACTGTCACGAGTGCGAAATTTTAATAGAAATTCGGTAGTGACGTGTATTATTCAGTTTAGAACTAAATATTTGTAGATGCATTCTTAATGTAAACAGCGCTCATTTAGTTGATTACGCACTGTGATGATCATTACAGCAACGTATATTATTTGTACGGACTACAAGTAGCATTGCTGTACACCATAGTGAGTAGACAGCCCGACTGGCCACGCGTGGAGCTGATCTGGCTCCATGGTAGTCAGATGCGTTGCCACGAAGGTAGTGGCGTGCATAGTCAGCTGTATGTACTGTCCACAGTGTGGGCAGACATACGCTCGCTTAATATATGAGTACTTCTACGCTCCATAGTTTTTTCAGTGTATATAAATCTTTGTTTCTATACTTGAATGCAATTTTGGTAAAAATATTTTTTTAAATTGTTTGACGTTCTGTCGATTTTTCAATGAGTACAGAAATTTCTTTTGTGATTAATTTTGTGGTCATGATTACTGAAAACTATAATAACAATGCTCATGGAAATTTTTTAGTACCTAGGTAATATGGCACAAAACTTAAGTAAAATATAAAAATAAAATTTCAGTGTCAATTCCATTTCTATATGTGCTAAAAGTCATAAAAAATCTGTAGGAGTACTTTTAAAACCACTATTTAACTGTCAACTAAAATATTATAATCAGCTCCAATAAAATGATTATTATAAAAAAGTTCATTTACATAGAATAATGTTAGAATTTTCAATGCAAGATCATACCACATGTTTGAAAAACGTTGAAAAACCTTTTAAGTTACTTTTTTATTCAAGATTTTTTCTAAGATAATTAAGATTTCGGTCAACATTTTAAAAACATTTCCGAAATTATTTTGCGGATTTTCACAGCTAATTTTACAGAATAATAATAAAATCAATTTGCTGACATATAATTATTCAAGCATTATTAAAATATGTCCATTGTGACATACTCTGATTGTACCTTTCTTATTTGATTTATTTGCTCTGTTTGTAATTTATCAACGATTAATGTTTTGTAATATGTACCCGCAAAAACAACTTATTCGCAAATCTTTTCTTCAAAAAATAATTGAAGTCCCTACGATTGCACGTAACTCATTAACAGTTAAAAATCTTGTGAAAATATTTTTTTGACTAAATCATTTAAGAAGCAAAACAGGTTTCAAAAAAAGGAAAAAAAGCCAAAAACATACTAATTTTCAAAAAGTTTTTTTTTTAATAGCAAATATGCACACTTGCAACGTGTAAATTTTATAAAATAATTTGTATCTTACTCTAAAAAATACAACCATTTTATTCTTTTATATCAAGAGCGGGCAAATTTGAAAATTAGATTTTGAAAAATAATTAAAAATTAATTTAAATTTGTTGGTTTAATAAGAATTAAAAGTCTACTTTATAAAATAGCTAATTATTCAATTTGTCTTTAACAATTATAGAAATAAATGTGTTTGATTAAATATTTGGGGTTGGCGTGCGAAGCGCGCAGTGGGCAGGGCCCTCTAGTACTACAAAATTTAGAACAGTGCGGGAGAGATTCAAAAGGATCCTGTTTTATTGAGCACACATATAGTAGTATCTCTTAACGTTTCATATTTCATTAATTTGTTTTTTAAGATTTGTAAATCAAAGTGCTATGATTATTTAATTGTTTATGGATTTGGATTAAAAAAATAGATATTTTTAAAAAAACTTTCATAAAAAATGTAGAGCTTTACTAAAAGTTGTCATCGAGGCATGTAGGGTTGGCGCGTAGATTACACAGGTGGCGTATATATACTACTCGGGCTTTGCCCCCTGCACGCTCAACGCACCAACCCCCAAACACTGATGATTACTTTTCGCAAAGCAGTTGATTTTTCAGAAACGTTTTCTGATAATAATAAATGTTTTAATCATAATCCATAAAAGATTTAATGAACAGAGCGAAAGTTTTGACAGATAAATCACTAAAATGTGAAACGTGAAAAGATACTGCAATTACTAAGAATTATAAAACACGATTCTCAAGAAGGCTCTGTCTACTGTTCTAAATGTATAGAATAAGTAGAATATTTTATTGACATGCTAAAGTGATAATCTATTGACGTAAGAAGCAATATATATTTTTAAAGTATAAAACAAATTATTATATAAAATTTTGCAACATTAAATAAGTGCAATTTAAAGAAAAAATTTAAAATTATGAGTATCTTCTTGACTTTTCGTTCGATTTTTATTGTTTTAAGCTTGTTTCACCTCTCAAATAATATCAGATAGAGTAACTGAAGAAATTTTTCAAAATTATTCAACTTGGAATGAGTTAGGTGCAATCCTTTGTACAAAAAGAGTGTTATTGAGTTAACACTTGCAAACAACTAGTTATTAGGGCATGAAAACGAGAATTGTAAATAACAGGGCGAACAAAACGATTCAGGAAAATGTAATCGAATTATATCGCAATGGATTCATTACAATTTTATGTCTTGCGAACATCAACAGTTTTTTTGTATATACTTGTAAACGTGAGACAACAGAACCCTAATATATACAATTTTGAGGTTTGGAATACTGAACTTTTTAGTATACTGAAATCATTACATGATTACTAAAACAATTGTTTTACTGATTCATCCAGTATTTTCATGAGATTCGATATACTTAAAAAATAATATATAGTTTTTCACTAACTTCATGCAATTATGAATTATGAAAATGATGAACGTAATACATTTAAACTCTATAATTTAGAAAGTTTTATTGTCGTTACAAATGCCTTCATATTGCACCGAAGCAGAGAGATTCACATCTCTCATTGATTTAATAACTTACTTACAGTCTAATATTGTTAATTTATACTTATTAATTTTTTCTATACAATTTCAATTTATTACTATTAGAAGGATGTCCTTAATATTTCATACGATGGACAGAATAACAATTATACTTAAATGTATTACGAATTCAAGTTTTAAACAAATTCTATTTGTCATGTTGAAAAGTAGTATTTTATATACATCGGAATATATATCCGAATTCTAGCCTGCTTTTAGGAGAATTTGACCGTATTCAAAAAGATTTGGGTATGTTAATAGGCTCAAGAGAGGCTTAGCCTGCTTTTGGATGACTGCTCGTTCTCGAAAAGATTGAATTTTGTGGAGGGCTGGGAAGGTTAGCCTTCTTTCTTAATACTTTGACCATTCTCAAGAAGGTTCAAATATATAATGGAGGGGGGTGGGGCTTTGGAGAAAGAATTGTAGAATTTAATTATTTTAAAATAACAAAGATATTAATCGAATTTTACCTTATTTTGCATGGGAGCGTGGGGTTGGGGCATTTAAAAGTTAGTGGAGGGAGGGGGCTATGATAAAGTTAAATTAGGTGTGTTTAAATCACAGAGAATATAACCGATTTTTCCTTTTTTTTACGGAGGGGTATAAAAGAGTGTGGAGTAGTGTCTCCCTTTTTTTCTGTACTTCGAATTTGTTGTTCTTAATTACAAAGGTAATCAATGGTGTTGATATTTGGATTTTTTTCAAAAAATTTAATTTTTGTCCCTATTTTTGACATATACCCTGCTCTGATGTAGAAATATTATACATTGGTAATACAGGCAAAAAAATAAATGCTGTGACAACTTAGGTCATAGAAGCTTTCATATCAACACTTCGCAAGCTTTCGTCAAGGCGTAGGTTGACCTCTTCAGGTGTATCAATAAACTTGTTAATAATAGTAACAATATGGACAAGTATATAATATGTAAGAATTGAATGAAAAAGTATGTATGTGAAGAACAACTTACTAAATATTATTAGATAAATAATAACATCGTCTAATCCAACAGCTAAACAGCTGGCATTATTATAGACGTTATGGGTCATTTGATGTTCTAGAGACGTATTAAAAGTGATCGATTCATTAAATTTATACACATGCGAAATAGTCGAATAAAGAAGCTTATTCCAGTAGTAAATCGAACCCAACTCTCTAACATTAATTTACATGGTTTTCATATCCAGTTCCACGTGTAATGGTTTGTCTAGCCGCATGTTGTACCAGCAGTACTTTGTAGATAACTTTGTTGTAGCATGTTACCTTAAACTTGTACTTCACATGTAAATATAATAATTTCAAATTTCTAATTATGTTACTAGTGTGGAAACAAACTTCTTATTGCGACTAGCTCGCGTGTAAATGAATCATCCACTTGCAATACGACACGAACACATCAAATAACCAGTATTGTACGTAATAAACGCCAAATATTTAGCTGTAAGATTGTACTATGTTATTGGAACGAAGTTCCTTATCGCACATTATGGGCTCTGAGCAGATGGGGGCTAGACCGAAAAAAGTGTAATAAGACTTTTTCCGACAGTTTTTGCTATAGTTACAGCCGTGTATAAACTATATACTTCGCCGCACATGGCTCTTCTCTTTGGCTTTCTAAGGTTATAATCGGCTAGTAGCTTCTTCCCCCGCCGCGCACCGTCTGCACAATACTTTCAGTGACGGCTATAAGTATGTGTATAGTTTGACTCGACTATAGGTAGCATAGAGATATAAGTATGCGTATACGGCCCATTGACGGCACCCGGAAGGAAATCTTGACGGCCTGTATGAGTCGTGTTATCTAGTACCTTTCCGGTCCGGTCACGGAAAACTTGAAGTCTATTAGCTGTAGGTGCCCATAAACTGTCGGTACATGGCCCGTAATCGTAAAATTATGAGATTTAGGGTAACATTTGTACAGCATAGGTAGAACCAAAGTATACCAATTCTTATGTCAATAAATAATTTTTCTTACCATGGGCACAAAGTGCGGCAGAGCTTTTTCGCCCACGGCCGCGCTTTTCGCCCTCGGTATGAAAACAATATACGTGACTCAGGCACCAACGTATAGCAACCACGCCCTCAGGGCGTGCTTGTTTGTACTGTGCGCCCTAGTGACGTAATGTACTACTTGTCAGTTGTTAATACATATACTTTAATATAATCGTAAATGAGAATTTGTTAAACGTTTAAATTATAAATAAATTCAGATAAAGTGCTTGCGGAAGAGAACAGGTAATAAAAAACAGAAAGACTGTACTATCTCTGATGAAAATTAAAGACGTTCGTGATGCAAATAACAAGTGGCTAAATTTGTGCAAAAAAATACTTTTTCATGTAAAGCATGACTGTTACATTTTTTATCAGAGCAAAATGTATAATCATAACACATAAATAAAAAAATTTTGTCCCACAATTGTTTAATATATTTACTATTTACATTTGGACATTCAGGTACAAAATGTTTTATCTTGATGTGATCCACCGCTTTCCTTGACTACATGCAGGCCTAAAATGACAGCTATAAAGTTATAGTAAAAAAAGTTACTTTTCAATCCTTTGGCTTACAGGAAAACAAAAACAATAAAAAGTTGTATTTTTTGAGACCTAGAAACTTTTAATTTTTAATTTTGTTGTTTAATATTAAATAGTTATTTAATGGGTACAAGACGACTTTTTAAAGCTATGCTTTTTATGGCACGCCTTGGTGTTGGCGCTAAGGGCTAACAAAGAAAAACCGTAACGCTGGCCGGAATTTATTACACAACCCCTCCAACATAGGGTTTCTCATTTCGGGAGGTCGGGTATTAAATTCCAGCTAGCATGATTCTAACGGCAATTTAATACCCGACCCCACCGATACGAGAAAACCCATGTTAGAGGGGCAAACGTAACTCACGGTATATTTCGAATTTATATGGTAGAAGTTTTTAGTACGCTTGTGGGAAAACTACTTGGAGGCTTGGCCATCTAGCGAGTGGAATGGAAAGTTCATGCTGTTTGAAGCAACCTCATGTTGTCGTCATACGGGATATCTCTTTAAAATAACAGTTGTACAAAGAATGATTAAAAAATGCATACATAAGTTACATTTAAGACTTAAGAATTTATCTAATCTAAAGATAAAAACATAAAGTTAACAATTCCAATCAGTTAGACATTCTCTTCGATTTAAACAATACAATGAGAATTCACCGGTATCACACAACCCCCATAGCATAGCACGTTTCTGAAATGTTTCTAAAACGTTGAATTAATTTGAAATTCACAAACGTTTCTCACAAGAGCTCAGACATTTCTCAAACATCTTTGAAACCGTAAAATGTACGTTGCTAAGCTCAGCATGAGTTATATGATACGTTTCAGAATTATTGTTTCTGGAATGTTTCTGAAACGTAATTGAATTTATTGCAAATTTATGAAAAAATAAATTTTCTTCATTTTTTTAGCAACACCTAATCCCACAAGTAATGATAACAATAGAAGTAAAATTTAAAGACAAAAAACGCTTGACCCGTGACGGGATATGAACTGGATCCGCTAGGATGAGAGGTGAGTATTTTATCCACCTGACCAGAGTGGACGAAATACCGTGTTCATAAATTACATCACTATATGATACAAAACCAGTATTTTTGTTTTTCGTCTTTGCAACCGAATTATGGAAATACAAATGTGTGTTCAGACAATTTACTTACCAAATTTTATTTGGGCGTTTTCATCTTTCACTAATAATATTTTTCGTCTTACGTTCACTTTTAGGATTTAATGCGATTTTCTACTTTCCTAATGAGTTTGCAGTTAATAGATATTTTATATGTAATGATTAGTTAGAACAGCCTTGAATTTAAAAAATGTTTCAATGATTTACATTTGTATAAATGCAGTTGTAAGTACGGAAAACAAAAAAAATGGTACTTGTACCTTATAAAAACCTTACTTTGTATATAAGAAATTTCATCCACTCCGGCAAAGTGGATAGAATATGCTCGCTTTACATCCAGGTGTACCAAGTTTGTGTCTGCGGCGCGGCACGGCGATTTTTTTTTTCTGTATACTTTTAATTTTACTCTTATTGTTTTTTTTTTTTTTTTTTTCATAAATGGGTAGCTCAGAATTCTATGTTTATCTTATTAACGAAGTAGAATGGAACCTGAAACTCAGCCAACGACGAATAAGGCGCAAAAAGTCAGAGAGAAGAGGAAAATTGCTGCCGAAAAACGTGAGCAAAAAATCTTAAAACGTGAAACTCGTGATAAACCAATGAACCAAATTGACGACGATAATATTCCTGTGAAACGTACAAGATCAAACTCTTCTGATGCCGCAAGTGTAAAACGACGTTCCAATAGGTTAGGTAATTCATCAATAAATCACTACAATGATTTGACAAGAAGAAAGAAAAAAACAGACAAAAATAATTCTTCTGATAAGGTAAATGCTTCTGATGGGTCTCAATTAATTCTAGCTAATTATTCGAATACATCTTTGCAAGAATCTTTTGTTAACGATACGCCTTTATTGACTCGAGAAAATGTAAATACAAAAGTACAATCAAACGATTCTAATATGACTAAAAGAATTTTACATTTTGAAAAGACAATAAGAAACTGTAAAAAAAGAGAGCTGGCTTTGCGATGCCAAGTAAAAAAATTGGAAAAAATGAACACGAAACATCGAAAATCGATAAAAATTTGGAAAAAAAAATATTACAGAGCAAAGAATGTGAACAAAACGGAAATTAAAAAGAAATCGATATAATAATCAAACAGGGTAAGCCAGCTATTAGAAAGAAATTACTTTACGTAGAAGTACTTAAAAATCAGCTTTTAAAAAATAAAGAAGAAATAAGGTCTGGAAGAGAAAAATCGCTTTTTGCTCAAACTATCGCTGGAAAAATTATAAAACGAGATCGTAGCATGAAAAAAACTTCTGGCCTTGTAAGCACGAATTTGCAAAGGAAAAGTGCGTCAACATCATACAATTTTGATCGGAGTAAAAGTAAAAAAATTAAGATTCATTCGGAAGCCCAAAACGTAGTTAACAATTTTTTAGAAAAGAATAAAAATTCTGTGCCTTGACCAAGTAAAAAAGACTTTATTATTCAAGATGGAAGAGAGGTACGTAAGAGATATCTACTCGACACATTAAATGATTTGTATTTGAAATTCAAAGCTGAAGAGTTGTTTAATATTTCACGTTCTTTATTATACATACTATGCCCTCAGTAGATTGTCAGACGTAAAGTGACAGAGACAAATACATGTTTATGTAAAATTCGTGCAAACATTGATTTGATGTTACAAAAATTGGTAAAATTAATCGTACTGTCGACGGCTATTACAAATTTTTTTACGGATTTAGTAACATGTGACTTAGTGTCTAAAGCACGTATGTATCGTGAATGCTAAGCTTGTCGTGATAAGTGCGTTAATTTATCAAAAGATTCTCAGCCAACATTTTATTATCAGTGGAGTAGTAATTTCGTCGATCGATTGGGTGCCAAAGATAAAATGTATTACGTCAGGATCACGTCAAAATAGAAGATAGAGTGCAACACGAATGATTTGATCAAAGAATTAAACTCTCGTACACCAGATTACTTGAAACACGTATACAATACTGGATATCAGTATAAATTTATGGAGACTTTACAAAAAAACTTGGATTTTGATGAAATTAAAATGGTGATAGACTTTAGCAAGAATTATAATAGTGTGTATTAATAAGAAGAAATACAGAGTGTACACTTTTGAGCTTCCAAAAAACAAATTTCTCTGCATACGAGAGCCTTTTTTTATAAAGATCCCAAAACGCTTAAGGTTAAATGTAACTCTTTTTGTTCAGTATCGGAGAATTTGAGATAAGTTTCTTGTTCTGTGTGGGCTGATCTATAGCCTGTGATTGTTTGTATAAAACAATTAGTTTCCAACTTGAAGAAACCTCACATTTAAAGTGATGGTCCATCAACTCACTATAAGAACAAAACAAATTTTCATTTATTCACTAAACATTGCAAAACTTTGAAACTCAATCAAGCATCCTGGAATTTTACGAGAGCAGGTCATGGAAAAAGTTGTGCTGATGGGACAGGTGGTACAGTCAAATCACTTTGTGATAAAGCAATTTATTTTGGACGTGATATTTTAATAGCTAGTAATATAATTGAAGTCGTTCAAGAAAGTGACTCAAAAGTACAAATGTTTTTAATTTCTGAAAATGACATGAAAAATATTGATAAATTATTGCAAAATACTAAATTGCAAGTGGCACCAAATACAATGAAAATTCACCAAGTAATATAGATAGAACAAAATGAAGATGTGTTATTTTTAAATTATTTATCACGTTTAGAAAGTGTTAAGAATCTACCATGTTAACATAATAATTTAAAACCTCATTCTGTTATGATTAAAAGTCAAAAAAAGGAAACAAAAAAAAGTAATGAGAGCACAGTTAAAGCTAGTAAAGTCGTCAAAACCCGCTCTTTACGATCAAAAAAGTGTAATTTAGGCAAATAAAGCTAAGTGTACATAAAACTATATCTTTGTTATTTATTAATGCCCTTAAACCAAACAACTATTTATTTTAGTAAAATATATATATATACCTACGTGGATTTGTATTTACCACTCAGCTTATTAGTTGCTTCCAAATTCGTTATGCACCGTTATCGTGAAAAAAACTTCGTTCCGACCGGGGGTCTATAGACCCCTCGCGCCGTTTTTATACATCTAATATTATTTAATAAGTTGTTATTTACATACATATTTTTCATTTAATGCTTGTATGTTATACACTTGTCTATGATACACCTGTAGAGGTCAACCAATGCCTTGATGAAATCTTGTGTAGTGTTTTCATCAAAGCTACTATGACCTAAGTTGTCGTTGCAGTTATTATTTTGCCTGTACAGCCAAAATATTATATTTCTACATCTTATCTATCCACGGGGTAAGTTATATTTATTCATATTTACTTAGTTTGTTGTTATATCTGTATGACAGAGTATCGCACGTATTTGTTTCCTTTTGCTCTCACTAATTTTTTATCATCAACGTAATTTGTCTGGTTTGCAACCTACTATTATAAATTATACTTATATCTTTTATCATATTCATTGTTTGATCCCTTATTTTTGTCCATTCAATTCAGTCCGCAAGTCCATAGAACACTAATAATTTTCGGCCGCTTATTTTAAATAAATGGTTACTCAAACATTACTCTATATTATTTTTTTTTTTGAATGTATTAAACCCATGACTCAACTAATAATAATAGCATTTTTGTATGCACAAGTATCTCTTTGTACTTGCAAGATTTACGTTTCTGAAAGGTACTACAAATACAATAGTAATTGCTACCCGAGGCGAAGCCGAGGGTGGCAAATGTGTGATCTGAGCATTCTTTATTTCCTCCCGTGGTGCGTATACGATTTTTCATCAATCCTGCGCCAGGAGGAGAAAAGTTCCTACTTCCGTCGCAGTATGGTGAAAATATCTTTTTCGCGGAAAATTTAAGTTTTTTAATAAGGAGGTCTACGTGCATATAGAACAAATATGCATTTTATTTAAGATATGTGCTGCGTGCAACGTATATTCAGGCTTAATAAAATCGAATCAACAAAATTTTTCACTCCATCGCTAAGCACATCCCTTAATGCTGATTTATTGTGCAGTGGCTACATTAAATTCGTGATAAAGGACCATGCAGTGCTTTGTAACAGGGCCTAAGCGTAGACTTTCATTAACAGCCACGATTACGTGAGTCAAGATATTTATCTTAAGATTTATAAATATTTTTTCAAATAATCATGTCCTACTGTTTTTAGTTCCGAGTTTGACCAATAATTTATTTCGTTTTCAACACAGTAGGTCTATGTGTTAAGAGAACAAATTTCAACGATTTTAGATTCTCAACTTTAAATCCGTTTTTTCCTGTATTCTGAGTTTGGTTAAAGCACTCATTAAGCAAATTTTCTTACTAAAAATTATTTTTCTATTATACTAGGTTTCTGTACATATCTGTAACGCTTTTTTTTTTTTTAACCTGCAACTTCTTTCCACGATTCATGCATAGAGTGGTTAGCGTCTAATATTACAAAGGTTCCATCATTTCACATGCAATTTTTAAGGTGGTTCTTTCATGACCCCCGAGTCAAATGCGCAACTATCGACTGGTTTTTTACTAAAACTTCTTCAATTCAAAAAATTATAAGTGAATATTGTTCTTTATTAAATTAAAGTACTCACACAATATTTAAGATCTAAATATACAATAGAAAAGTTTTTAGGGATGGTTTTATAAAATTGCGTTTAACCTTATAATATCAGCAGGCGATGCTTTTCACATTGGCAATGATAATGTGTGCTGCATTTCGATCGATATCTTTAGAGTAAGTCCGTCTACTAGTACATTTGAAGATGGCTATTGGTTGAGAATTGCATGGGATTTCTTAAGTTAGTTTTTTATTTCGTTTTGTTCAGTAAAAGTAGATCAATTTTTGTAAAGAACGTCAAAAATATACTGCCCTTCATAAGAGCTCCTATGATTATCGGAATATTCACCAAGCTTTTTTTCGCGTTTTTTTTCGTAAAACTCATCCAAAACTTGTAGGGAGAGTATAATGTAACTCAATAAACAATCCCTTAAAGTTTTATTTATTTCTGTTCAGAATAATTTCATGAAAGAACCTTCTTAAAAGAAGAAAAATACTACTAAATTATATGAGAGTAACTTTAAAGCTTTTTTTTTTCGTTTATTGTTGAACCTGCAAATTATTTTCTCAATCATTTGCACCCCTGCTCGCTCCGCGTGTCAACCCCCCCCCCCTTTTTTTTCCCACCTCAATGACGACTTCCACTAAAACACTAGATTTATGAGAAAAGTTTTCAAAAAATTATCTGCAATGATAGAAAGGATTACTTATATTTAGTGAACGATTGATTAATTATAGTTTCAGGCTTCGAATTAATGATGAACAAATGGTTGTTCATAGTTAACTCACCGTTATTAATATTTAGTGAATATTCCTTTAGCTTTAGAATCATATGTTTTTGTAACCTGTCTATACTTACTGACAAATACTTGATTTGTTAACTGTTGATGATCTAATAGTTGCTTGTATTAAAATCCACAGTCATTAACAGTCAATGACTGCAACACGAATTTAAGGAATCCTTTGTATTACTGAATGTTTACTCTCAGTCCATAAAAAATCCAAGAAATAGTTCACTCCATCTCAAAAGTCTTGATAGATACATTAATACATTATGAATCTTTAAGTGATACTGCGATTGCTAAGCTTAATAGAGCATGGTTCTTAAGGGGCTCTCTCCACCTTACTAAATTCGATGAATTAGTAAAGATCTCTTTCAAAACGCTATAGTAAAATGAATATGGAACTCCAAAATGAGTATATTTTTTAGAGTTGGATACAAATTATCATACAAAGTTTTGCAACATTGTTTGAGGGCATATTCTTGAATAAAGAATATGTTTAAAAAAATGATTTTTTTCTTGGTTTTTTTTCGGTTGTAATTATTTAAAGCTTGTTTCTTCCTTTAATGATTTTTTATGGGGTTACTGAATAATATCTTAAAGCATACTCAAGGATTGATGAGTATGAGCAATCGTTTGTAGGAAAATGAGTTTTTGATGTAAAAATATGCAAATTACTTTTTTTACGAAGCATGTATAACAAATTGTTAATATTAAATTACACAGTGTGGATTAAGCGAACAAGAAAAATATTATAAAAACGTATCGCAATTTATCCATTAGAATTTTATATCTTGCTAATAATTAATTTTTACATGCTTGCTAACACCATTATTTTACATAAATCTTATAATAATTCACTATATTATGTAATTCTATCATTTGCATTGTGTCGAGCGTAAATTTTTGTTGAGCCAAATTTGAAATGTTAAATTTTTGATTGAATAATGGAAGTCGCACCTGCTTTTGCTCATGCTTAGCACATTACTCCTAAAATGACTCAAGAAATTATTTAAAATTATAAACTCAACATTGCTTTACATACTTATAATCAACAAATGCATGTAAAAAAAACCGCATGAAGTCACCTAATATTATTTAAAAGAATAAACATAACTCACTTAGATATCATACGATTTCGAATAATTTGATTAAATAAATTTTGAATTTTAAATAGTAAAGTATATCATTTTCTAGATCGCTTAAAGCTTCTAAAGTTTGTCGCAAAATAGTTTTAACTTCGTCTCCAGCTCGTTGCAAATCAATCTTAAGTTCGTCGCAAAACTGACATGACTCTAGTTTGTTGTAAAAAAATTATAAAAACACGTGCTGAAGCGCAGTGCGGCTAAGTACTCATTCTCTTAATTGCTTCTTGAATTTTTTCTTTGAAAAAATTAACACGACCACTAGAAATTGATGCGAAACACGGAACGGCTTTATTTAATGAGTGTAAAAAATGTTTAAATAAAATTTTACCAACGCCAGTGTTATGGTCAGAAAAAAACACGATTTTCAAAAATATCTCCACGATGTTAAGGATGTTCATTACAGTTAGAGGGGAAATGTAGAAAGTGCAGTGAGGGGGGAGCGAGCATGTGTCAAAGCCGGCAACTGTTTTGCATGTATTGGTATACCTATATACATGCGTCTGACACAGTTTTTTTGATATTATTGTAAAAGTAACTAGTGGATCCCTCTGAAAAGGGAATATAATCCTTTTTTTGTGGTATTGCGTCATACACAAAAAAAATTTACGAACTGTACAAACCGTTTTCTTTAAAGTCGATTTTCATGTTACGCCTCCATAAGGTTACGTGTTAAATTGCGATTTTTTTGTCACGTAATATCTAAAAAACAGTGTAGTGAAACGATCCAAAAACTTATATGTAACATCCTATTATTCTTCCGAATGTACTGTCAAAATTTTAGAAAGATTCTACCAGAAGTGCTATGTGTCATGAACGTCCTTAATCCACATTTTTACTTTTAAATGTTACGGACACAGTGTCGCAATCATCGCGAAAGTTTTTTGTGGTTTTATTCCCAAAAAATAGAAGATCTTGCTCGTGTGATCTTATCTTTCATGTTTGGAACCATCATGCTTACAATTTAAAAAGGAATGTTGAGAGGAGAGGTTGATATTGTATTAAATAACTGCCAAAAATCTAGCATCAATTCCTTTATCGAAATTAATAAACGTTTGCTTCCAAACAAATATTATTTTTCAGGATTGAGACTTTCTTCATCTGCGAGTAGCGTGAGCTAAATCATAACAATAAAATGAGCTGGGCCAACTTTATTATGAAAAGATATTTTCCGTTCTCAGAACACAATGTAATTGCACAAGAGTGGAAAATTTTAGAATCACATTTTACAGATAGCCGAAAACAGGAATTTATTGAACTTGAAATGAAAAATTTCGGTATAAGATAATAGAGTTCCATGATAAGTATGACAAACCTATTTTCCCGAAATTCACCTCATTGGTTACAAATTTTTTTGCCATTACTCATTCAAATGCTGAACCAGAGAGAATATATCTGCAGTAATTGAGACCAAAAATAAAAATAGCAATCAAACCGGTATTTCCTTATTAAGACACTGCATGATAAAACTTTCCACACATGTTACAGTTAGTACTCATGAATAGAGATGACCGAATTTGTCCCCAAAATCATAAAAATGGCCGAATTCATCCCCAGGTCATCAAGGTGTTCCTTAATATGTTACCAAATACGTCCTTGGGTCTTAAAGTGCTCTCAAATCTGTTATTAAATTCATCTCCGGGTCATCAAAGCTTTTTCTCATCGCTTGTACTGAATTCGTCACCGTCATAGTCATATTTTTACGTCGCACTTTTCATTGCAAATGTAAAGATTTCAACTGATTTCCAGGCTTTGGACTGGTAGTGCAGTTACAGATCTAACGTGTTAATGAAATATTTGTCTTATGTTGATAAATGAAATATTTAAAAGTTTGTTTCTTGGTACATATAAATAAATATCGTCTAACGCCAAATATTATCTCCCTCGTCATCTCATTCAATCTACCGGTAAAAATTTCAGAGATACATACCCATTGCTGCAATCCTCAGGCTAAGTTCTTCTGGAAGGTGTACAAATACCCGTTTTAAGTCAGCAAAGTTTTTCCTTTCTCCGTCACACCAAATTCCATCTCTGCAACTTTGTATTAAAACTGCATATAAGAAACCAGTTAGTGGCTCGGCTAGTACAGAATTTGAACGAGTGTGATGTTAAGTCTTACAATAAACTAAGAGTTACAAGCACAAGCAGACACAAGTGCACAATTAAAAGCCAAAAATTCCCACTATATGTGTGTAAAGTATCAGTACTATTTGATAACGGACTGCCACCTTCTAGAATGAATTTAATACTGTTTGTTAAAAAAACAGGGACTGGTTCAGTAACATATAAGAGATCGTCTAAATGACCTAGGAATGAATTTGATAACAGATTAGGAAACACCATAATGGCCCAGGGATGAACTTGGTGAGTGATTAAGTGATGCAACTGGTATGGAGAAAAATTCGGGGACGCCCTCATAAATATATGTGACTACACTTCCTGATTTAACAGAAAAGAGTATTAATGATTAAAATGTCATCGACTATACTTTTATTTGTGCAAGTAAATTCATTTTGTTCTGTTTTTTACCTTTGTTCGATATAATTTTAAGAAAAGTGTTAAAATTTTCATTTTTTTTACGTATGTCAGCACTATAGTTGCCAACCATCCCACATTTCAGGAGAAAATCTGTATTTTTTGCATAAAATTTAATGTTCCGTCGGGTTAGTCCGTATCCTGTATTTATGCTATATGACGATGGAGCATCATGAAAAATTTACTGCACGGTGCCGCGGCTTGATACGGATTTGCACGTATGTATAGGTACTAGCGAAACTAAGTTCGGGCGATCAGTTGGCCGACCGGTATCCCTACCCCCTTTTATTAGGCAACAACCGTAATATAAAAATGTTTTCCCGTGACCTTTTCAAGGGCCACGTAATTCGCACCCAATATGACTATTTACCTACATCTTTATCTACCTCGTTCTACCTAGCTCATGTTACGTTTACAATGATTGATGCATTCATAACATTAACCGTTCATTTGTGAAGTCATTTGTGAATTATTATTTGCTTAGTGCTCTTGTCGTGTAGCAACGAAAACGTGTATTTCACGTAAATAAGCTACGATTTACTTCGTAATTTAAATTTTTAAAGATATTTACCAAATAAGTACTGACTCAGCATACATTGATAGGTGTGTTACCTATATTACATGTTCCAAGTTATTTCAACTTTGTATTACGAATACTACAAAATACAATACACTTTATAAGAATTGCCACTCGATTGCCATCCGACTAAGTTCCAAAACTAAAACTTAAATAAATATAACCTTCTAAAAGAGGTGCCATAATCATATACAGCTTAGCTATATTTTTAAAGTAAGTTGTGCAAATCGAATAATATAAAGATCATTTTGATAGCATAAGAGGGTAATCTTTGTGTTTATAGAAATTTTTTTTTTCATGACATCATTAGGTGGTAAAAGAGAATTACTATTTATAACTATTTAAAATGTTACATCATTCCAATATTTCGGAACTACTCTGGTTCCCGTTTTAAGGAGTACAAGCTAAAAAAACGTAATTGTAAAATTAACATCTCTATAAATAATCAAAAATGGTTATAATCGTAAATAAACAGAATTGAAAATAAATACCATCCATGTGCAAAAATGCAACACATCTTATACAGATCAAAAGACCACTACAACATAACGATACAACGCTTATACAATAGAAATTAATTCAAGTGATGAAATATGTACAAGTCAAAAACTAAAATTATCTACAGCAGACACAATAGTTGGTAAAACATGCAAAGATAAGTAACGTAGAAAAAACAAAATAAATATATGCAACACAAAGATGAAAATCATGGAATACATTGATAATAGAGTAATAACAGTGACCATTAAGACAATAATCAGAGTATGACCTGTGCATGTGTAACAAACGTATAAAAGGTGTAATAAAATTAATAGTATACAAATCAACGCTAATAATAAATTTCATGTTTAATAGACAAAAAGCTTTTATATTCTGAATGCAGTTTATTAAAATCAGTCTTTTTGTTGATAGTATTGTTGTGAATCATACTTTTCCACATTGATGAAAATTCACGTTTAAATTAATTATTTTCACAGTCCAAAATCCTTGGTCTTCCAAAGTTGAATTCACAAAGACAGTCCTTCGAGTGTACAGCCAAAACAGAGCTGGAATCGCCACTTCTTATCTTCCTCTCATGTTCTACCATATGAACACCCATGCATCTCTTACTTCAGCCAACGTATGAAAATCTACAAATACATATGATTCTATAAATGATCCCACTGACATGTAAAATGCTACTTCTATCTTTACCAAGTCTAATAATGTCAGTAATTTTACTGTTGTTAGAGTAAATGATCCTGACGTTGATCTTCGAAAAAACAACCTTGATATGTCTGTCCAATGAAGGTGGGAACGGTCGAAGGACAAAAATCCGTCGAAAACGAATAGCCAAAGCAATCAGAGTTCCACCAGATTGACGATATGAAGAAACAGTGATGTCAATTGGAGTACCAGTTAATAAATTTTTTTTTACTTATTAATAATGATAATTCAGGCTTTGATGTACCTTTGCACTAAGTGTGATGGATAAGCATTTTTATGTAACTGCTTCCTTATATTATCAATACTATGTGACCTAAATTTGGGGTCAGAAAGATTAAATTTATCATTTAATAAAAAAACTATTGCGGTTTTCTGATGAATAGAATTGTGTGAAAATAAGTGAAGTTATCCATCAAAAGCTATTGGTTTTTACATAAATTGATTTTACAATGTGAATTTGGTATTCCTCTAATAAGAATATCGAGAAAAGGTAACTTAAAGTTGACTTTATTTTCCAATCTCAATTAAATAAAAGTGTTGTAACTATTAAATTTCTCTAATACAGTCGAGATTAAATTTGTCTGGACAAAAAAGAAACAACAATCAACATATCGTTTGTACGTTAAAATCATGTCTTCATAAGCAAGAAGGACGAACTCCACCAAAGACTTCCAAATAACTTCAGCCAACCAACGTGACGAAAAACCTCATATAGGTGTACCACGTGTCTAAGAAAAAGTTATATTATTAAACGTAAACAAATTTGAATTAAAAAGAAAGTCGAGACCATCTAAAAATCCTTTTTGGTCTAAACATATTTGTGCAGGTATACGTACTAGCTTTTTTCCAACACACTTGTTGATTAGACTGAATGAATGATTAGTGTAGAGAGAAACGACGTCAACAAAAACTAATGAAAAATTATCTGGAACTATTAGTTTTTGGTGTGTATCTCTTGATTAAATTGTATTTTTTAACGAAAAAGTCGACTCTTGAAAAATTTATTAAAAAATAAGGAAAACCATTAATCTACTTCATTTAGTGGTGAACAAATGGACGAGGCAATCAATCCTGCAGAATAACCCTCTTTGTGAACCTTCATAAGGCCAGATCTATTAGCCAATCTACTGCGGGTGATGTTGTTTATATCTAGCAGGGGGATATCCACCAACTAATACAGAGTACACAGACCTAGAGATCCAAAGATGAACATGACGCTTAACAGAAATAATTAGTCGACTACAAAGGTTGTTGTTCCTTGAGATAACAACTCTTTTACAACATTTCTTATCCTAAATAATGGACTCAATCTTCTTAACGTTAGCATCCCTATATAGCTTAACAGTAACACCACCCTTAAATTCAAATCAGTATTCCATGGTTCTTATTTCGTGTTGCACACTCTTGTGTGGTTTTTTCTATGTTACTTATCTTCGCGTGTTTTACTGACTGGTATGTCTAATGTAGATAATCTTATTTATTGACTTGTACGTATGTTATCACTTAAATTAATTTTTATGCTATAAGCATTTTATAGTTATGTTGTAGTAGTCTTTCACTTAAATTCGTAACCTTTTTTAATTAGTTATAGAGATGTTAATTTTACAATCATGTTTTTTTTTAGCTTGTACTCCTTGTAAAGGGAAACCAGGGTTCCGAAATATTGAAATGATATAACCTTTTAAATATAGGCCAGTAATAATAGGAGAAAAAATTGGAAAAAAAAATCTCTACAGCAATCCGACACCGGGATAATGTAGAATAAGATATTCTAAAAGAGAAAAAAATAAATCGAACAGTATACTGCTGTCCGGGGTGAAATGGGGTGGCTTTTTAAGGGTTGAAATCAGTTTTTTGCGATTTCTGGCTAAACGGTGCATTCTATCGAAAAAAGTTATGCGTAAGAGTTGCTGATAATAAAAAGATCTACAACTTTTGTATCGACCATTTTCACGCTAACTTCAAAATTTTTTGAAGAAAATGAAAGAAACCGATTTTTTGGTTTTTAATTTTTTTTTTCGAAAAAAAAAAACTATTGAGCCCAAACAGCGCCAAAAGATACCTTTTGGTATCATAAAGATGGAGTATCTTTTTTGAAAGAAAATATTTCAAGGTTTTTTTAAAATGCCATTTTTTTGTAACAAAAAATAAAATTTTCAACGAAAATCATACCTAAAACTACGCAACCTACAGAGTTCAAATTTGGCACACTTACTCGTTGTTACGTCTACTTTCAATTAATATTAAAAAAAAAGTACACTGCACTGAAAAAAATTGCGGGAAAATTGAAAAAACCGAAAAAATGACTGTTTTTGTGGTATGTGGCATGTACATCGAACTATCGTTCTTAAATAATAAAATCATTCTAATTTTCATGTTTAATCTTTGATTATTGTACAGCGCTAGTTTTTATAGAATAAAAAATTTACATACAATCATAATAATCATACAATATGTAATGTAGTAGATCTACAATGATATATACGGATTTTGCAGATAAGAGTGGTTTTGAATGATAAGACAGTGTGCGCATGTTTGCACAGAACTTATTTATATTTCACGTATATGTACGAAAAAATTCTATAAACAATAATACATTATGGAATAATTGAAGCAGATCTAGTTTTTAGCAAATAACTGTAACGAACATGAAATCAATTACTATGGTTCAAACAATTTAATATTATTATGAACATTCTGAAAAACCTGTATAAATTCAAAAATGTATGCATCCCCCCTCATAGACTTATCTCTAATCATGACCTTTTTGCAGAGGGTTGTCTTTCACCTTTGTCTGATTCAACGAAACTGAACGATTCCTCGGTGTTTTCGACAGTTTCATCAAGCACTAATTCATTGACCGTACATTGATCTGTTTCTATTTGTTCCGAATCACTTTCGTCAATCGAAATTTGTGATTGTTCAGTATTTGAGCAATTTTCTAAGTTAAAACAACTTAAACATTAGTTGGTACATTTAAGACCATGTTTTCTGCAGACGCATTTTATGGAAGAGCAACCTTTCTCACAGCTGCAGTAAATAGCTTTTAGGAGATAATCGGGTATTAATCTCTCGTCTGTGGTATTCGGTCTTATGATGCCTTCCGTAGTTTTTTTCCAACCCCAATCGGTTGCGATCAGTTTATTGACAAGCCACGTTTGAAGCTGGTAATACGCTCTAAGTCAATGCTGTTTTGCTGCTCCCGCTGTTAGGGGTAGTTTTTGTAATTTGAAAGTTTATTTAAACGTGTCTGTTTTGTACATATCAAACCGTAAATCGTTCAGCGTTATACCTTGCTTTTAATGTACATTCATGCAATTAATTTACTGCCATTTTCTGCTATCATCTCTTTATTAGCAGTATTTTGGTAAAAGATATCAGCCAATCGAGATAAATATTCATTTTGTAAAAGTGTTTTTATCGACATTACTTTTCCTTTTCCTGCAAATACTGAGCTCGTGTCACAACCAGTAAATCAATGTAGGAATGCCAAATATTTTCGTTGTGATGGATCTGTAAAGTTATTAGACGTATAGAAAGAATCGCGAAAATTACCCGTCGATGGTTTATGAAAGAATATATCCAAATTTTTCTCGTTCAACTGATTCATCAGAAGATCGATGTCATGCCCAATGATTATTACCATTTTATCCTCTGTAGCCACTTCTATTGCTGTATTTATTATAAGTGTATCTGCGTCTCTTCTGCTTGTTTGCAGTAAAACCCTGCTGCTTTGAGCTCTTGGCATAATACTTGTATTAATTTTTTTTTATTACATTCATTAGATAACAATTTTTCTGGCAAATACGGAATAACAGTGTGATCATGAAAATCGTTAATATCCGGTACCATTACTGATTTTTGTCGTCGAACACGTTCTGTCGCTTTTGTGGCAATCGAAGTGGCTGTACCTGTATTATCAACATTAGGGTATCCATAAAAATGATGTAACTATTCGCAGCATAATGACTTCGTACATACTGGAGGTATTTTTTTTTAATCACTTCAACTGTATCGTTCTTTTGCCACACCACTTTATGTAATAGGAAGCCTCCGTCGACAACATGCACTATTTTATCGCACACCGACAACTCATGAGTGCACGTGAATAATTTATAGAGATCTGATTCAACACTTTTTTTAAACCCGTTTTCAGTAAACAGTGAAAGTGGGAATGGATCAAATTCATATTTCAGGTGATGCTTAATATCATTTTTATCGCTGATCCGCCCTGAAATTCTTTGAAACAATAGCAAAGGATTTATTGTCACCTTTTCATCACTTACTTTAATCGAGGAGTCAATACTTTTTAACGGCACGACTTTACTTTTACGCTGGAATTTGACGCTGCCGAAGTCCTTGCCGATTATTGACTCTGCCAATTTTTTTCCGATTTCGTAAGCTTTGTGGCAGTTGATGGAATTTACACCAATAACTCCAGAAAATATCGACATGATATGAGATGATACGGGAAAAGGATTATATCGAATCAAAAAATCTAATAATTTTTTTATGTCACTTGCGTCTCTGTGTATGCGAGACTCTCTTGCATCAACGTGCTGCTCTGATGTAATTAATGATGCGTCGCAAAAATCTTCCATCTCATTGCATACATTCACAAGAACGATCATTGTTGCAACGGATTTAGTCAAAACACTTGCCGAAGAGCCACAGCCGTGTGTTAGTCCTCCTTGGCTATGCATGCACCTCATCAAAACCTGCTCTGTGGTCATATCAGACCATATACCAGACCAAAATTTGCAAGAATGCCGTATTGTAAAAAAGCCCCCCGTTACGAATCGCGCATGTTCACTGTCAGTCATTGTCATTTCCAACTTTTGCATGTCTTGCAAATAAAGGTGTGCCGACTTTGCATATAAAAAATGACCGCTGGAATGGAAGAACGGAATCATTTTTTCAACACATTTCAAGTGCAAGGAAATATTACCAGAAAGCTCTGCTCTTATAAAATTTTTAACCAATTGAATCATTTCCATATACTTAATCATAAGTTCGGCTGTGGGCCCCCGTTTCTTTATTTCGTCCAAATGTTTCAAATATTTATCTCTTATTGCCACTACTTCTTGTTTTTCCATGTCATACAATAAATGTTCATGTCCCTCATCCTGTACATGGTTATCCAACAGTTCTTTTTCAGATTGGCTAAATTTTAATGATTCAAAAGCAATATTTGACAAGACTTGGAGTATTAATAAATGACCTCTAACAGCTCTGCTGTAAGTATGCCCAGTTAGCATTTTTTCGACGGATTTTTCCGCGTAGATTGTGCAGAATTCCTCCTTTAGGCCACTTCCGTCCATAATAAAGCCAATTACTCCCAAAAAGGACATTAAGCTGTGAAAACCACCAAGTCTAACCTGTATCGCTGTCAACAAATTAACATCTTTATCTTTTTCGCAAGCTAAAATCTCACGAGCTTTTAAATATAAGGGCTGATCGTAAGTAACAAGACAAGTCTCTTGCTCGTGTTTTTGCCCGTTATCATCCGTAGCTTTCAATATAACAGTGTATAAAGTGTTATAGTCACTCGGTGCATTGTTTACGAAAGCCAGAGGAATACATTTGATGTTTGATAATGACCATTACTGTATACATCCTCCATGAAACCATTCCATCCTTTAGTATTGATATTAGTAGACTTTGAGTATAGCCAAATAAAATCTGCCATCGGCATTTCCACTGATTTTTCGTCTGTATTAAAAAAAATGTTTTCAACAATGACACCTTTCAAACCCTCTGATTTTTTTTTTTCAAAAGTTTGCAGTTCAATAAAGCCATGACTACCAATCTCTACTGATGATGGAATTGTATCTAATTGTGGGATGATTTTTTTTTGTAATAACCGTAGATGATGGGGTCGCGATCATGATTCCCCCCATAGCATGGACTGTATTTTTTCCATCTATAGTACATGTATCGTGATCAGCGTTATAAAAAACGTATTGAATATACGTATCTTTGTTACAAGTGTGATTTTCGGGGTCATTTGTTATGGAAGCCTCGAAGAATAAAGTTTCAGTATACGACGAACACAATCCTAGATAAGACAGTAAATCAATCGTATCACGTGATCCGTGCTTCTTATGTAGCATTGCCCATAAGCCTGATAAAATAGGAGATTAAAAAGATCGTGGTCCCGCAGATGAAATTAAGCAGTGGGCTATCGTTGCTACTCTTCTGCTCCATTTTTTATTTTCGTCACTTTTTTTGTGTGTCTTTACAATAATATTTAAAAAATTAAGCAACGTGGCAGAAACATCGTCACACTTACTTCCTTCTTCGGCGTTAAATACTTTATAATTTTTTTTATCATAAATGTGTGATCTAATGTCTTAGGAAATTATTTTGGTAGCCAGCTCAACAATTCTTATTTTTTTATCATTCACGTTCTGCGATCGAGATTCATACCATACTTTATTCAATTATTTTGCAGCACGTTTTTTAAATGTTATGGCCATATCACCTCGTATCGAAGTGGAAACAAGATCGTTTTTAAAGTGCACATTAAGTTTATTTTGTACCGTACTGAATGTTGGTATTTCACCCTCAAATGTTTCTTTCATATAATTTAGAGAAAATTAGCATTCACCAGTATTTCTTTCAATAAAATCAATACATTGGCTGACGAAATCTGGCTCTTAGAATATTATGTTTTGTTTCATTCTTTTTAATGGTACGGAAATCACTGTTCATGTTGCAAGCCTTACCGCAAAAAAAAAAAAAAAAACTATCGAAATCAAAGTGAAGTGCTTCTTTCCTAACCTTTTTACCATCAGATACTCTTGAGGTCTTCTCTTTTACAGCCGTAGAAACTGAAAAGGGTCTGATGTATGAAGCTCGACAACTGTCGTGGACGTATGCTTCAGAAAGTTTTTCAAATGTTTGGAATCGGTTGTCTTTTCCGTTTCTGCTAGATGTTATCAGAGATTCAATCACGCACTGTTTGATAATTACTAGCTTTCCATCACTACTTCCGCAAAGTAGACAAGAAAGTTCCTCCTCCATCATTGTGTAAATCTGTAGAAAAGATTTTATTCAAGTAAATGATTGGAGGAAACAAAATTAAAAATCAGAAAAATTTTACTGAATATAAGCAAATTATACTTTACCTTCAAATATTATTTGATGCGATGGCTATAGTGTGCACGTACGATTAACTGAAATGTTTAGATGTACAAAAAAAAATGCAGCCTTTTAAACATCGGTACCCAAAACTTAAATTTAAAAGCATACGTATCATCAAAATTATATCTTAAAGAACATGAATATATGAACATGATATGATTCAGACTCGTATTAATTTCAATTTAGTGCATTTACGATATTTTGTTAATAATTTCTACAGTGACTACATAACATTATTGTGCATGTACATATAAGCATCAAGTACATAAATACGTATGTAAATAATAATTTAGATGTCGCACTGTTAATATAAGTACCAGTGCAATGTTATTTCACGTGTAGGTATCACATAACCTGAGTAACATGCATGCTGACGATGCTTGCCATTGTCTTTTCTTCATGAAAATAAATCTATAAAGCTTAACTTACATTTTGGACTGTGCATGTAGTTGAATATAATAAGAGGTACTGCCTACAAAAGTATTCCACAACACCCTTAACTCGTGAACAACTCAAAAATACGAGCTATATTAAACGGCTGATGCTTGCTTGATATTCCGAAAAAAACTGCAACAGGCACGATATAAGAGCCCAGTAGACTGGTATACACCAGCTTGACATCTCATTGGCATAGAAGGGACATGCGTTCTCATGCTGTATTTAGCTCGAAAACCGCTCCTTAAATTTCTCTTATTCGTATCCTGCAATTACGAAGACACAAGTGTAGCAGATGAAATTTGCTGTCTTAGACATGCATGATATCATATAAAAACTCGCTCTGTACAGTAATCAAAGATTGATATTGAATAATCAAAGATTGATATTATAATTTCTATAAACATAAAGAACATATAATGATTTTATGAATTAATAACGATTGTTCGACGATGCATATGCCAAATACCACAAAAAAGTCATTTTTTGGGTTTTTTTCAATTTTCCCGCCATTTTTTCCATTGCAGTGTACCTTTTTCTCAGTACTAATTGAAAGTAGACGTAACAACGAGTAAGTACTTCAAATTTGAACTCTGTTAGTTGCGTAGTTTTAGGTAGGATTCTCGTTAAATATTTCCTTTTTTTTTTCGAAAAAATAGAATTTTAAAAAAACCTTAAAATATTTCCTTTAAAAAAAATAACCACACCTTTGTAATACCAAAAGATATCTTTTGACAATGTTTGGGCTCAATTGTTTTTTTTTTTCGAGGAAAAAAATTTAAAACCAAAAAATCGGTTTTTTGCATTTTCTTCGAAATTTTTTGAGGTTTGGGTAAAAATGGTCAATACAAAAGTTGTAGATCTTTTTATTATCTACAACTTTTACATGTAACTTTTTTCGATACAATGCACCGTTCAGCCAGAAATGGCGAAAAACTGTTTTCAACCCCTAAAAAGCCACCCCATCCCACCACGGACAGCAGCAGACTGTTTGATTTATTTTTTCCTCTGTTAGAATATCTTATTCTACAATATCCCGGTGTCGGATTGCTATAACGAATTTTTTGTTGTACGAATCCTATTATGACTAGCCTAATAGGAAAAAAAAGTTATGCTCTTTTACCTCCTAATGATGTCAATTATCAGTTGACTGTTGAGCAAGTGTTGGGAGAATTTGATTGGTAAAATTTTCTTTTAATTTCTGCTATTCATGCTGGAATATTGTCAATTATACAAACACCTTAATTAATCTAATGGCAAATTTTTAATTTTTAACCAATTTTACTTTAACACAGCTTGTTTTATTTCCTTAAAAATTAAAGATAGGTTCATAGTGACAAGTTTTAAAAGAATTGACGTATCCAAAGTTACGTGTAATTGTTTATTTGGAATTGTAAGCAATCTGGTAGAAACTTACTTTTCCGCATAAAGAATCGCACGTAACTTTAGACGGGTAAGTTATATAAAAATGTTCTTTAAGTTGACTCTATCTTAAATCTTTACAGGTTAAGTCACTATTGCTAAACAATACTGGAGCAAAAGACATAAGATTAGTGGGGTAGCTGTACTGGACTTAGGCTTCAGGTGTAGAAGTCTCGCGATGCACACGTTAAGGAGGCTTATTACCTTTTTGAAAGTTCAGCCAATGCAGCCGGGTTGAAATCCACGGTTAAATGAGACTCAAGGAATCTGAAGTTAAAATTTAAGGATATGTCGACGAACAAAATCGAGAAAAAAATCATTGGAAATTCGAAACTTTTACATAAGTCTGATGGGGCATTTTAAATTCTGTACGGAAAGTCATAGCTTTTTTCAGTTAAATGTTGGACCATATGCTACCAAAACTAAAATCGCGAAATTTGAAAATTGTTGAACGAGAAAAAAAGATATAAAGTGTTAAAAGTCTAAACCGGAGGTTAACCTTATTTATTCAGTATCATGGTAAAAAGCAAATTTTCTTAATTACCTAGTTTTTGCAAGTTTTTTTGCTTATGCTTGATGGACAAGATATGGTATTAGGCACTAACTGCCTTTTTATTCGTTTATATTCCATAAATCTTAAATTTATAGAAATCCTTAATTGTGCCTCTGCTTGATATGACACCATCGTGATGAGCCTCGTTAAGAGTGTTACTCTAGCATAACACTTGTATAGCTACTATGCAACTCTGGAGTGTGAGACACCTGATTTGTGCAGCTACTGCACAAGTGACTGAGGCAATAGCTGTAAGGGAATTTTGTAAGGTAGGTGCACATGTTAGGGCCGAGGATACACCAATATTCTCTTAGTGCATAGGATTTCGATATGCACCATTTCAAGTTTCAAGTGTGTTTAAAAAAGTCTGGAACGCTATTTTTTTTTTCTCTTGTAAGTAAAGATAGATTATGCGGTTTCTATCTCACACCTTGACTTTTCTACATCCTAGGTGCAAGCGTTTTTTGTTTTACAGGTGCTACTTGACATTACTTTTATAAAAAAAATTTCAACGTGCCTGCAAAAAAATTTCACACATCAAAATATAAATGTAAAATCGGTGTTTTTTTGTACTCGACCAGCGGTGGCGCGAAAAAGGCGCGATGCCTGGATAGGTTACGCCCACTTTTCCAATCTACGTCTTCGGTACTCACGCCACCGATGGCCTTCTGCAAATATATGCTGATTCTACAGAGGTATTTACAGTACTTGTGAACAACCAGGAAATATGAATAACTAAAGCTAACCCGTCATTGTATACCCATATGTATGCGTATCGTCGGCAGCCACAAAAGTAGAGAAAAATTAGTATTCATAAATATATAGGTATATTCCATAACACGTCTTATAACGCGTGTTTTTGGTGCTGCTGACGATGAGTCTGAGAAGAGGAGAGAGAAATATACATTACGGTAACAACGGCTCATAGCGAGCAGAGGTAGCATTTGTATATTTGAGTGAATGTACGTATGTATGTGCAAAAGAGTAAGAGAAAGTGGATCGGTGCTGTCGGTGACAAATAGTCGGGAGAGCTGATGGGGCAAGCAGTATGCGGAGTATAGCGAGTCTAGGTTGAACTCAAGAGAGAGATAGACGAGTGAATGGACGCATTCGTGCGAGGACGGAGGCACAGAACCACCGCTGTACGTGCGCGCGCGAAAGTCGCTCGAGAGCATCCGAGAGTGTGAGACGTACGTGGAGCTTCGAAGAGAAGTAGTAGTTCAGATGGTAGAAATCGAGTTGTTCCAGACTTATGTTTCGGGCTTGTGAAGTTAAGTTTTTTTTTTTGTTTCGGTACCGTACTCAAGGTTGACGAGGAGCAAGTCAAACGCCAGGACGGACGCGGGAGGGGACAACGTTTGGTGACGGGCTCAGAGAAAAATCCAGGAATAAGCCGCCAAAACATCATTCCGTGCCAAGCTGAGCAAACGTGACGTGCCGAGTTGGACGCCGAGGAAGCGCTGAGCCGATGAGACGAACGAGAGGGCCACAACAGAGTCGTGGATGAGACCAGGGCCGCGAAGAAAAGGAGGATATATGTTAAGTCTTTAGTGGTAGGAGAGAGTGTTTGAAAGACAAAAATAAATAGTGTTGAGAAGAGTACGTGTGTGGGTTGGTGGGTACAGGGACAAGTGTATATATATGAGAGTAGAAGATTAGTTTTTATAGCGGCTATCATTTCAGCGAGAGTAGGGGAAAAATCCGTACGCATAGGTGGCCGTCTTTTCGTGGAGATACGAGTACTTATGCCGTGTCGCGAGATAAGGCTGGCCAGAGTGTGGTAGTGGCTTTAGAAAGTTTAAAAGTAGTGTACTAACCGCGTTAAGAATAAGGAAAGTGACGGAGAGAGAGAGAGAGAGAGAGAGAGAGAGAGAGAGAGAGAGAGAGAGAGAGAGAGAGAGAGAGAGAAGAGAGAGTTAAGGGAGATGTGTGTCTGAGTTTTGAGTGAATGATAGGTATTGATGTGGATGCTGTGCAGGCCATACACCTGTAGCTGAGATGCCAAGGCCGCAATAGTGATATGTGCATAGATACATAGATTCATAAATAGAAGCCGGAGTCAGTACGAATTTCTCTAGAGAGTGTATTTTGGCTGACTAAATGATCCTGGGCACTGTTAAAGTTTAATTTTTGGATTCGAATTTAGGGTGCAGAGAAGCGGCTTTCCCGAGGCAGTTAGCTGCGGCAGACCTTCCGGAGAAGAGAAGTCCGGTATAAAGGGACGATATAAGATTAAGTAAGGAAGTTTTTTTTATGTTTGTAACGTAATTTTAGAGGCCTGTTTCTAGCTGATACACCACGTTGGATTACACCATACTGAATATTTAATATACTTAATTTTAAATTTTCGTGCGAGCTAATCGTGAATGAATCAGCCCTCTTCGTTTTGTCAGCTGATTTTAGATGCCTGAGCGCTTGCAGACTGAGAGGTTTTGTAAAAAACCGTGCTTCGTATTACGCGAGTAGCATAATTTATTGTCTTTAAGTTCATTTTTAATGAGGAAATACTCAAATATAATTCCTATAGTTCTAAAAAATTATTCTTATTAAAGTAATGTATTTTTTTCTTTTTTTTTTCTTTAAAGGTATTTGTGATAGATCATAGTGATCATTTCTTTATCTAAAAAATGTTTATTCGTAAAACACAAAAAAGCCGGATATGCAACGTTGGTGTGCAGTCATTTTTTGGTTGCTAAAGAACCCAAAACATTGACCGACTACTTTAAAGACCTTTGGAGGGTCAACTAAAGAACTACATACTCATGTTCTAGCCAAACATGGCAAGAAAGTTATTTCTGCATCCTCATCAACTGACTAAATTCGCGATGGCGAAAAACCACCGCCAGTAAAGCAAAGACATAGGACACTTAAGATTTTTTTTGTTAGAACTAATACTTAGACGGCGTTTTAGCCTTAAAGGCAGCTTTAGATGGCTTTCCTTTAGTGTATCTGTAACTTTAACACGTTTGAGACCGTTATTATTATACGAAAGGTATTCACATATACCAAAAGGATATTTAACAGTTCGTTACCGTGTTGTCAGTTATAGCTATAGAAATTGAATAAAAGCTTAAATGACTGCTTTAAAAATTAAAGACCAGTGTTTAAGTTAAAGCTTTGACGAATGGACTCCGACTTCCAACTAATGATACATGAGTGTAAATTTTCATTCGGGAAAATTTTTTTTAGAGTTTAGGCCTTCCTCGTATTGATGTATCTTTGAAGGTAAAATAATGCGTTAATATTTTAAAAGGGCTGGGCTTCTTTCTTAGTTTAATATTTCACTGGAAAGGGGAATCGTTGCAATCATAACAGACGGTCCAAATGTCTTGCTTAAAGTCGGAAAACTTGTCAATGCAGAGCATCAAGTTTGTTTTGCTCATGGTATTCACTTGGCCGTTTGCGATTTACTTCATACGAAAATCATACCAAATGTTTCACAAAATGTGTCAACTGAGGTTCACGATGTAAACTTGGATGCTGATGACGGAGATCTTGAATCAGGATAAGTCCTCATAGAAAGAGAAAATCGCCCGGATTTGACGAATGACCAGAACTTCAAGGATGTAATCAAATAACTTGCAAAAGTAGTTCTTACTTTTGAAAGATCATTTTTGAAAAATGATACCATTCTTCAAATATATGTGACGATAAAGCATGGCAAAGAGCTAAGTTTAGGGCTTGATTGAAAAATCAGATGAATCAGCCTCTACACTATGCTCAAACCATTTGCTTTTTTTAAAATTTGCGTCAGAAAAGCACTTACAGATTTAAATAATTCGGTGCGATTAAAAGAGTCGGATTTCGAACTTATCGATGAAATTATTGTCTTCAATCTTCGATCCAGTCAAATCAACTGCAGAGACAATCTGTCGTACTGATGCAAATTTCCGAAGAAATGAGTTGAGTGGCGTTTTATGCTATCTACAAAATCCTCATAATTATAATTTAGCCAGCAATGATAAAATAAAGCAAAAATTTTCTAGTCCGAGCAAAGCCCTGATACAAAACCAGATTGATTCTACGATTGAGAGATTAGATGGTGAAAAAATGGACAAAAAAGAAAAAAGAAATGTGCAAAATGACGCTACCAATACAGAAGAACTGATTTGACACTGAAGGAGAAGCTTCAGCTGGAAATACAAAATAACATGAAAACTATGTTTTCTGAAGCTCCGAATGAGTGTAATTCTACAACAACCAATAAGAAGACATTGAACCTATATGTCTTTAAATTCGACTCGGAGCTATAACATGGAGCGAGCTTATACTAATGATCCCTCCAACTTTCGTTGAACCTGAGTGCACTTTCTCAGCAGCTGAATATATCTGCAATAAATCGAGAAGTAGGCTTGGTGATAAGACCCTGGACGCCTTACTATTTCTCAGATCTTATTTTCGCAATTAAAATTTAATTATTTTGATTGGATTATATTTATTCTTAGGAAAAATCTGACTGATTAGTATTACTTTTAAGTACTTGTTCCTCAGAAAATAACTTCTCATTTACTAGATTATTACATAAAACGTTTTTTCAATTCGTATAATTTTAAAGTGATGTCTTCGATTCTTTAAAAAAAAAAAAAACTTTTTTGTTCAGAGATTAAATGATTTCCAGTCTGGTCAGTCTTATTCTAAATCAGATTAGTTAGAGTGATGTGTAAGCTGTGTGTGTGTGCTGGAAAATATATTGATTTTTGTCCATATTTGGATTTGTTGATTGAAGAACTAGTTTTTGTAATATATACTTTTTTTTATTGTGACCCTTGATTCCGGGATCAGAAGTAAGGGCCGGGATCAAATTTCCTTATTTCAACCCACTCATGTGTGCAAATCAGGAAACGCTTCTTACACTTTGTATCCGTGTAGTTTTAACTTGTGTCCCACGATATAGTCATTCTAGCAGGTTCTGCAACTTTGTATGTCCCCTTTATGCTTATGTCCTTTTTATGCTTATGTCAAAACATAATCTTCAGCGATTTTAAATACGATTATTTACGTATTTCTTATCTTACAAGCACCCTTGAGCTGTTTTGTAAAATTAAAAAGGGTCATCAGATATTTTTGTAATACGCACAAAAATACCGTAAAAAGTTCATTATTATTTCGTCTGATACATGTTATTGAAGCACAGAAAAAAGCATTTCTCTATAAGCATCAATGTTAAAGTTTAAAAAATAGCTAAAATAAAAAAATTTATATTTTGCCTCCTAGGAACCCTAGCATCACAAAAATTTGAGAGACTATTTATGAGGTATCATTTTAGCTGAGTGCAAAGTTCCATGATGATATCATTATTTTAATTCGGGATACAACTACCTTCATTTATTCATTTTAGTATATGACCGATAGATTCGTAATCATCCGATGATTTATTAGTCAGAAATAAATTTTTGACCAAAAATTAACGTGGATAATTTGAATACTGCGAGATACAAAGCCAAAAAGTACTGATTCTTATAAGGCATCGCGTTCAAAGTCTAAAAATAGAAATAATAATATCACCCTTTCCGAACCATGAAAAACTTTATATTAATATTCATGAAGGTTTTGTATACATTTATTTATCTTAGAGTCAAGTCTTATAACATCTTGACTTTAATTCTCTTAGCCAGTGAAGTACCTTATGACTTTACGTACTTAAACTTTTATGACTTGACGTATTTTTGAATAGACTACAGAGAACGCTAAGGTGTTCTACATATCCATGTTAAATTTTAAACAATAATAATGATTATTTACTGGGAAATTTGCGATTTGTGTTTTGTAGTTAAAAAAACTATTCTAAATATAGTTAGAACAAAATACGGTTTTCAATTTTCATCAGGCAGAACAATAACTAGATTGAAAAATTATGCGAGTAAAAATTGTTTAAGATGACGTTTTCTTAAATGAATTTTTTTGCTTCCTCATAGAGGAAGCTTTCTATAAGCTAAGACCGAGTTTCCTGTAAAACATGTTAGTGATGTTTTGTATGGTGTTTAGGATGAAAATACCTCATTTTTAAAAACAACTGTCTCTCTCTCTCTCTATCTCTCTTTCTCTCTGTGTGTGTGTGGGTATATGTGTGTGTGTGTGTGTGTGTGTGTTGGCGCGCGTGTAAGTGCGCGCGTGCATGCGTATGCGTGTGTGTTTGGATGAGTGTGATCGGTCATATCTCATTAACCTGTCAACACATATTAATTATCTAGTGCTTAAATTTTTATATTATTATCCTTAGAGAAGCTCGATAAAAAGGTTTAAGTTTTTTTCTTTCATATTATTTTCAGACCCGCACACCAACTTACGTTGATTACGGGAACCCTTTACCACCTTGGCGTGGAGAGCGTTTATCCTAATCCGTGTCTGATCTTCCCTCCTTCAACCCCCTCTTCCCACTTCTTTACCCTACCCTACCCCAACTTGTCCTGCACCGACCCAGAGCACCAACGGAGCCCACCACTGGGTTGCCCTAAGATGCAGGACTAGCCAAAAAACTTGAAAATAAATCCCGGCCGGAAATAACTCTGAAATAATTTTTAAGCTGATCTGACAGTGATTTAATCCACTGCCTCACTTAAGCAGCTATACCGCAGCAAACAAAAACTTGCGCCTTAGTCAAGTAAGCTACGGGTGCTCCCTATTGAGCTGTATACCTCATAAAAGTCGTTATTACTATTTTTCAACTTCCCAAAAAAACCGTCTTTTGATATGTTTCCGTTAAAAAATTATTTAAGGTAGTTGTATCCTAAAATCTAATGGTTATATATAATGTTATATTTTTTAGTGTAATAAAATATATTCGTCGCCATCTTATTGTAAAATACTGTCACAATCATGATAAATACTACATATTTTTTTCAGATTTCCTTCTAATCTCATTGTCGAAATAGAGTGCAGATAAAAAAAAAACACATTTCATAATGAACAAAATTTCAGTATAATACGATATTAATGAACAACAGTTAGTTCTTTTCTCCATCTAAACAGGTACAATAATACCTTTTTGATTTTTAAAAAAAGGTTGAATCATTGTAATCAATGCACTTGTTTATAAATTTTGTCCTGGTTGTTATAAATAAATGCATTCTCAGCAATAAATATGCCTTTTTTAGGAGATTAAAGACAGTAAATTTATAGCTATTTTGGTGAAGAGAAAAACTAGCATTTCTTTAATAATATCAGATGATAACTACATTTTCTTCATTGCAAAAAGTAATTATTTTTTAAGTTATACTTCTATAGGCGCGTTATGCAGAGGAGTAAATTAACTATTAGAAAATTTTAACCCTCAATGAATATGTAACGGAAGCGAATTTTTAATTTCAATCCTGATAAAAAAACATTTTCGGCTCGAATTTCACTCGCAACCTCCTGCATACAATCTGAGTGCTGCGGCCGTAACTATGTAGCCATGAGCTATCTTTCCCAAGCAATTACTTTTACCTCCTTTTATATTATCGTTCACAGCTTACATTTAATTTAAATTTTTATTTACTTTTTATCAATCAATTTGTATTTAAATGTTTAATTTATCAAATACATTAATAAATTGTTTATTTAATTGAATAAATAGCTCCAAACTTTAAAAGCAAAGTTTTATATTATTTTACCGTATACAAGCATGGGAAAAGAGAGAGAGAGCCACCCTCTTTTTTCATTATTAGTTTATTGATACAAGGTTCTGTGGGATAGATTATTTATTATTCATTGCGTCTTATTCTGTCCAAATTTTTAAAGTAAGAACTACTTTAGACGCGCCTTGGTTAGGGACCAAAACAGCAAGAACGTATTTACGTACATACCTGTATTCACTGCCACTCTGAAGTTAAGCAACAAGTGGATCGGTGACTGGTCGAGTCTCACCGTCCCCAACCCCACCATACACCACCCCCCCCCCCCCCCCACAAAAAAAAGGAAAATTCTATTTTTTTCTCCTTTATACGTACATAAAATATTTTTCACCCCAAATAATAACACATCATGTCATGCAATATTATCTAATAAAATATTATTTAATATGATAACTTTTTTCTTTTTTCAGAAACCGCATAATATTTCTAACCATAAATTAATGATTTGTATTCAAAATTTTGTTTGCAAACAATTTATATTTCTGAATTATTTTCTCTATCAATTAAAATATTTCATTTTTATTGTTGCATCTTGATAATGCGACGGACAACCCTGAGAGAATAAAAGTTTTTTCAAGTATAAACATATTTTCTCATAACTTAGACATCGAGATTTATTTATAGTCATAGCAAATTCTAAAAATAAAGTAAAATGCTTTCTGTATAAAATAAAAGGCAGTGGAGATGTACTACCAGTATCTAAAGTTATTTTTGGTATAAAAACTTTATTTCCAATTTTTTCTCCAGTTATTATTTCACCTTTATTATTGTATTTTAATAATTTGGTGATTAGAAATCGTCTCCTATCACACAAACCATCATAAATACTTAAATTTCTTATTAACATTACTATTATTCTAATTTTTAAATTAAGTTCATTAGTACATAGGCCTTCACAATACAGTTAAAAATTCCTATTGGAAAACTAATATAAATATTATCATCAGAATAATCCGCACCTTCTAAGTTGCACAATGAATGATATATTGTCTTCATTTCTCCTTGAACTGCATTCAAAATTTTATCATTTAAAAAATACTTCTATTCATTATGAGAAATGAGAACACTATTTATTGAATAATTTTTTTTTGTCCTAATATTTTCGATCAAACATCTTTTGTTATCCATTTTTTAGGAACTGTAAATCTTTCAGTATTTCGTTGCCTATATTTCAAAGTAATTTTGACAATTCCTCATCACTACAACGCACATAAGCATTTGATTTTAAAATTTGGAAGATATTTTAAAGCAATAAAGATTTAGTAGTCTCTTTTATCATCATGCTTCTATTACTATTTTTCACCACTGAAAGAATTTGACAAAAGTTTCCTCCTGAAACTATTAATCTATCGCCAAAATATATTTCCATATAACATAGATCGCTTAACGTCTTATCAACTACATTCAAAGATTTTTTCGAAATCATGTAAGCTTCATTCCAAATAATTAAATCTATTTCTCTAAATTTTTATTTAAGTCGCAAATTCTATAAATGCGCTCTCGATACTGTTTAAGTCCAAAGGTAAACGGAAAGTTCTATCACTGGTTACTCCCTTCGGAGGCAATATAGATGCTATACCAGACCAAGCTATTAACAAAATCTTTTTACGTTTAGAAATAAAATCATTAATCAATGTTTTGTACAAAAAAGTTTTTCCTGAACCTCCAGTACTGTCTATAAAATGAATTTTATATTTTTTTTTACAAATCATATAAAAATTTTCTTTTGATCATTACTTACCTGTATGCACATTGAATAAAACGTTTCTTTACAGAATGCAATTTCTTACTGTTACGCTTATGTTTTATCTTTATTTGTCGTGGTAAGGGTAAACTAAAAGATTTATATGATTTATTTTCATGTTCAAAAATTTAATTAATATGTCAAATATCCCTATTTTATCATCAAAAATGAAATAATCTGTAAAATACTTTCTATATTTATTCAAAATATTGACACCAAAAATATCTTCTCAAAGTAAAACCCAAATAAAAAATTGTATTTATTAATAAGGTAACATGACAGTATTTGCTTATTCAAAAATATCATCAATTTGATTATCATATTCAATTAATAGAAGGGCTGTACCAGTAGCTTTGAATGTTTCGTAATTTATTCCGTCATATGTTTTTATATCTTTACATAAAATAACTCCTTTTAGTTTAATTAGCATTAACTCTAAATATAAATTTTCAAAAGAACATTTAATCTTCCAATGGCAGTGTTTTTAATTACGTTTTCTCTTTTCTCCCAAATCTTCAATTTATCACTAAACATATAGTTTTCTGAATTGTTTACGTACTTTAATCATTTCGCAAAATTATTTGTTTTATTTAATTTAAACCCAGCTGTAGTATATGTTTTCCAATTTTCTAAAAAAGTATTATTGTGTTTTCTTCACAAAAATTTTCTGTTTGTTCGATAATTTTTATTTTCCATAACAAATTTTAGCTCTATAATAATAATAATATTTTTAGAACTATCTTCCAAAATCCGCTTTATTTATAGTACTTTAGAATTAAACGAAAATTTGAAATAAAAAAAAATTAAAAAATTCAATGTTTCATTTATAGATAGAATCCAAACGTGGAGGGTTGTACGCAGAGCACGAACCCCCACTAGTATATACATATATATATATGGGGCATTTCACGTGAACGGAGACAAAAAAAAAATTTTTTTCTTCCAAACTTTAAGGGTCAGTAGTACTCTGTTAGGAAACAATACTGTAATTTTTTCAGATTTTTTGACCAACATCTACGCTGTCAGTAACGATCACAAATTTGGAACTTTTTCGTTGACCTCCAAATTTTGAATTTTAGGAGAAAAATAAGGTGGTTCAAAAAAAAATTAAAACATACGTTTCCGTTAGAAATTTTTCCGTAGAACACGATTAAAATATTTTTGAAAACTTTTAGGTTAGGTTGATCCTTTTTTCGAATTTTTAAGTTAAAAATCGATTTTTCAAAAAGTATGACTCTTTTTTTTTTCAATTTTTTTTCTCCTTTTTTAGCTTAATATGTATTCTCAAAAAAAAATTTTGTCCCGTGATGGAAGCTGCAGGGATATAGGTGCTAGAGGGCACTGAAGATAAAAAATCACTG
>JAPYYV010001370.1:0-31180 GCA_030522625.1 Copidosoma aretas | reverse complement strand
CAGGCACATATATATGTAGGTATAAGCGAGCGGACGTTTCCCCTCTTCTCCTTGGCTATATGCACATTTCCACTCCTCTCTTCGTAGGCGCACATTCGGTAAACCCCCTCCCCGCTTTACAAAAATGTGCGCCTGGTTCGACGGCTTGGCCATGGCGCGGCGCTTGTATCAGTGGCTTTTGGCGAGCGTGGCTCGTACCATTGCCGTCAGCAATCTCTCTACTAATGTACACTCTGTCGATGTTGAACTTGCCGAATGTTTGTATTTATTTATTCAAGCGCAGCTTAGGATGACAATATAATCAAGACAAATAGAGTTTATACCCAGAATATCTTAGCCCTCCTTTATAACTGATTGTCGCCTGCACCAATCTAAAAAGTAAAAACAAGGTTAATTTTATGTCTAACATGCATACAAGGAAAAATTTCTAATCAGCCAATAAAAACTATTGATACAACAAAACGTATTTTAATACAATATTCACTATTCTTATAGGTTCTCTGATAAAATGTAATTTATTATTTAGTGCAGCATAATTTTCGATGTACAAACACGGTTGGCTTACGGGTCTAGCAAAAGCTATTTGGAGTGGCCGACATAATTCACTGATTTTTCGCCAGCCAACACGTATAATCATTACGAATCAAATTCTACCAAAACTTGCTGAACTGCCGTAAATTATCAATAACATTATTACTTGTTTAATAAGCATGACTGTTTATCACTATTTAACCGGTTAGGGATCGTACCCAAATGCCGTGGACGATTTTTTCGATTGTTCGACCCCTGCCCCTCCCCCCGTGTGGACTTTGTGTAAGTCAGAAATTTACCCCCTCCCCCAAAGCTACTTTAACTTACTTTTTTTCTACATTTTTGAAAAAAAATTGTAAATAATACATGCATTAATTAATAACTGTTGAATATTCAGATATTTAAATGTTTTTATTATCTTAAATTGACCATTTTTCTGACGAAGCATATAAGCTTGGCCATAATTAGTATTAATATAAATATTAAGTTTGATTAGTTAAAAAATATCTTAAGCGTCCTTAACGAACGGAACTTTTTAAGCTACCCAAGCTTGTATGTCTCTGATAATGGGTATAGGAGCTGACGTTGGTTCCTCGGGAATCTCTGTAGGGTCTACATCCGCCGAGCAAACAACAGTTTCTGACGGTAATACACACACTTGCAGGCTTCATACATAAGTTACAGAAAGTGATTCAGTCCCTGATATTCTATTTTCAAATTCCCCTACAAGAGTAAATAAACTTTACTCAGTAAGTCAGCCTCCTCTTTTCTAGTCAGTGTACTTTATTTGTAGAGGAATATATATATATATATATATTTGAGAAACGGTTCTTTTGAATTCTATAATCTTAGCAACGCTAAGTAAAAGCGTATTCAGCAATGTTGATCGAAAAATGCCTTAATTACCAAAAGGAATAATGGGATTTGAAGAAGTGACTCTAAATAAAAAAAAAGTTTTTGTATCAAGTAGTAAGTAAAAATAATTTAAAAGCTAATGTTTTCGAGTAAAAAAAAAGTGTCTCGTCATATGTTAACTTATTGCCTGCACCCCTCCTTTCTCCAGCGTAGAGATTTGTATGATTTAACCAACCACGCTCCCTCCCCTCCTGAAAATGTCCACGGTATTTGAGTACGACCCCTCACACCATTCCAATATTTCGATATTATTTAGAATATATATAAAATTCTTTAATACATCGATATTTTTGTTAAAATCTCATTCATTTTTTATATAGTAAAAAGGATACTATTGTTGCTACAGTATGTCTTTTATATCTCAAATAGGTTAGTAAACAATGGCGACTCTAGCATAAGGCTATTTTGATACATTCTCTTCCCGGGGGAAACAGCTCTTTTCCTCCAACAATTGCAACATATCTTACTCTCTGCGGGCCAAGTTGTCCTATTTTCCCGAGTGAACAGCCTTCCTTTGCGGGAAAGTAGCCTCCTGTCTGTAGGCAAAACATCTCACTCTGAGTAAGCAAAATAGCAAGCACTTATCCATGTCCTCTCTACGCAAGAAGATGCTTGAGCTACCATTTATCTCTCTTCATCTCTTTTTCTCTTTTCTGTTTAGAGCAGCTCACAATTTTATATGTATTTAAAGATAAAAGCTTCAACTATCGTATCTAATTTTTACTTTTTTAACAAAAAACATATAGTTAGGTTTTTTTTATTTGTATTTTTTTATTTTTCTATAAAATCGATGTCATAGTACTTGGTCATTCCTCACCGGTGGTCATTTTGGCTGATATTTTCTGTATTGATTGATAAAACATAGATTAATTGTTATCATAACACTCAATAATTACTTCTCGAATAGAAATCAATGGAAAAACCAAATCGAAAATATAACAAAGACTTATAAAAGAAAAAAGAAGTCAGCCGACAATTAGAACTTTTCATCTGATTGAGTGGCCAATTAGTAGAACATCAATCCTACAAGTTTATAAGTATTGCAAGGGACATCTTATAAGGCATAAGATTTTTAAGAAAATAAATATTAAACGTTTTTGTTCTACTTTCAATCAAATAATTAAAAAGTAAAAGTATTGATGATACGAGTTTGTAAAATTGTTAACAACATTAGTCGACGTACTTTCAGCTGCAACTGCTACATCATAATGGTTACAGATCATTATCATTATCTACTCTAGAATCTTTTCGATCCATGTGATTGGAATATTTTTTCATGCATTAAACATTATGAAAGGCACACAATATTTTTAGACTTCATTACGATGGATACAAATAGTAATCAACCTTGAAAGTTCAAACGATGAATGGTCGGTCACATCTGTGATTTAAAAATCAATTTTTTTAAGTCATTTTTGTCTTAGCTTTCCAATAACTTCTGTCTCCGTAACAGCTTTAACATTTTCTTGTATAATATTGACTATCTCTCTATACGCAATATTACCTAAGTCGCAGGTTAAATCATGATAGCATAGTTTAAAATATACATTCAGATGTTCATACTTTAGTTATGATTTTCACAAAGCAGAGGGTGGTTTGAAAGAAATTCTTGCTATTTAGTATTATTAGTATTGCGAGAAAGACTGGCCAACTTTTTAAGCAATAAATCATTGGTAAGCCTCTTTAAGTCTTGCATAACCCCAACATACTTCACTTTCTTCTTCTTCTTATTTTCTTTTATACAATCTTGGCGACCAGAAAAGAATCCTCATTTCGTTAAGTACTTATCTCTTAACTTTCTTAGTCAAGATTTATTTATTATCATCATCATCCTTGGTTAATAGTTTTTTTATTAAATATTAGTAGTAAACTCACTATCGGTTAGTTAATGCAACATATCGATGTAAGCCAAACTAGTATACGATTAGGTCTGCTATTATACTAAAAAAATTTTCCTACCCTACTATAAAAAAATTTAACAGCCAACGACTAAGGCTCTAACTTTTTTTGTTAGAGTGTATTTCGCATTTCTTTTTGAACACACTTCACATACATTTCTTTAAATTTTGTACAATTTTTGTATTTTTTTATATATTTGGTGGAATCCATAACAAATCATGCAGTAGCCTATATTAATGTCAACAAATTGATTTAAACCATTTTTTTTTACCTTTTATAAGAAAAGCCACTGCCAATTTATTGACACAAAGTTTTCTAATACATATTATTTAATAATTTTGTTTTCATTTATACCTTGATATTACATATACTGTATAAATATTTATTTATTTTCGAACCTTATTTACGAAGTAAGCTGAAATACTTGAAAAGAATGTTTTAAAATTCAGTCACAAAAATGTATTCTTAGTTGTACCGTCTGATTTATTAACGATGATCAGCATACCCACCAAAAAAAAGTGAATTAAAATCAAATTGAATAGTTTTTACTACTATGACACGACTTTTTGCAAGATAACTTTCTTAAGGGTTAAAAAAAAGAACGCACGTAGTATAAAAGACACGGTTCAAAAAAAAAAATATTCCTCTTAATGATTTTTGAAATTAGTCGAAGACTTCCTAAAATGTAATAGATAATATTGATTTGGAAAAAAATTACATTTTAGTGTTAGTAACAAAATAACAACATAACCTAAAGGAACAGTTTGTATTTTTATTGAAATTTTTTTTACATGTTACAAAATAAAATTATTTCAAAACTCTAATTAAGAACCTTATACGAGAATTGTCATGAAAATCTGTGAAAATTAGAACCGCTGCCAATCTGTCAGCACAAAGATTCCTCATTTGCATGTTCTACTTGTACACACCCTTAAAAATTTTAATTTTTTCTTCATCCAAATACGTTACTTTTTATGAAATTTTAAAATCTTTATGATTTCTACTACAAAATATTGTAAAACAATCCCGAAGGTGCGAAAAAATTCTCTTTTGCAAGAAATCGATAATCTACAATCGATTCAAGCCAAATAAGATAAAATGAACCAAGGTGTTAAAATTATGTTTTTTAGCAGTGATAGGTACAAACAAAACACGAATAAATAAAAAGCCCTGTTGGACTAAAATCGGTTGACGAAATCCTGCGGTATAACTAATTATATTCATAATTCATGATGCACCCACAAGCACCCGCATTATTTATCTTTTTTTTCTTTCAATAAATTTATTTGTTAGAAAATTTCATGATCTCCACGATTTTCTACCACAAAATATTCTAAGCCAATGTTTTTTAGTGAAAAAAAAAAACTCAAAAAAATCCATTTTTTAAGATCAATAAAATTGGAGAATGAGAAGAATAGATAAAATAAAATTTTTTTACTTTAACTGTGATAAGTATCCAAAAAAAGGAGGCAAAGCCTTGTGGTCGTTAAAATCGGTCAAGACAATTATAAGATACAACTGATTATATCCATAATCTTCTGCAGTCACACACACCCTCCTCAATTTTTATTTTTTGTTCATCCATAATCTTTATGTTATACGGAAACTTTATAATCTTTAAGGTTTTCTGCCACAAAATATTCTAAAACAACGTTTAATACAAAAAAAATCCATTTATTTAGAATAATCGTGCTTCCAAAATCGATAGGATTAAGAAAAAACCTAATTGATAGAAATAAATTAGTTTTTTAAACGATTATAGGAATCCAAAAACAAAAAATATAAGCTCTATCGGTTGAAGATCGCCCAAGTATTCCTAAAATACAAGTGATCACACACATCACACACACACACACACACACACACACACACACACACACACACACACACACACACACACACACACACACGCACACACAGACGGAAATTTTCCCAAAATAGTGTATTTCTATGAAGAAGCAATTGGACGAAGAGACTTGATAATTTCCAAGTTACCGAAGGATATTATAGCATACACAAACAAGCTACTTTTATAGAAAAATGACGATTACCAATTTTTAAGTTTCTTAATAGATATAAATTTGACGTATTATTATCGTATTAAAGCTACTTATTATTCTTTTGTATTTAATTTAAGTGAAAGAAATGAATTCATTAAATTAATACATTCATAATATATGCATACATATTTCATGACGTTTCCTCTAAAAATATGATATACGAATTTGAAAATTAGAACTGTATTTTATAAAAATTAGTAAAAAGATTTCTGAGATATGACTGATAAAGCATATACATACATACACACATATTTACATCCATACATACGCAAGTGCACATACAGACACATACAATTTTTTTAAATTTATGTAGTGATAAGTATCCAAAAAAAGCCTCGTTGCATCAAAATCAATCAAGTACGTCTTAAGATATAACTAATTATAATAATGAGCACTAATACACCTATTCATACCCACACAAAATTCTTTTCGTTCTATCCGAAAATATTACTTTGTAAGAAATGGCATGATCTTACAATAATTCTATCATAAACTACTGCAAAATAACGTTAAAAAGCTAAAAAACTATTGTTTATGAGAAAATTTATTTTACAATAATCCATAGAATTATTGTAAAATGAAAATCATGCAGCGAAACCCTCATCTTTTTTCTATCAACTTCAAAGATATTTAAAGAAACAAAGAGTCTTTTTTAATCAAAATCGGATTTGCAGGTCATAAAATGTGGATATTTATATACATACACACATGTATACCCGGACACAACCATACATTTCTTTTTGATCAAATACGTTATTTTATAGGAAATTTTCCGATCTATTAGATTTTATTACTCAAGTGATGCTAAAACATTGTTAACTAGTGACAAGAACAAGTTTTCCAAAAAAATAGATTTTAGAAAAATTGATAAAATTCAAATAAAAAAGAAATGGACAGGAAAATTCGAATTTTTTTCTTAGGTAATAGGAATTCAAAAACAAAAAAAGCCCTGCTTGATTAGAATCAGTTAAGGGAATCCTGAGATAAAAGTAATTACACACGTACACACACACACACACTCACACACACATATATATACACACACACACACGCACAGATCTTAGAAAAATAGTGTATTTTTTTTCTGAACTTCATAAAACGTATTTTAACAAGTTTTTTTGATGTATGATTTTTCGTCCCTGATAAAGCTTTCTGTACAAGGAAGCAATAGATACGTATGTCAGGGTTTTGATTAAAATTTCTTTCTTCCTTACAAGATGGTTTCAAAATTACATCAAAGTAACTTTTTTTAAACTCCGAAAATTGACAAAGAATATTAAACTCTTTCATCTATCCAAAAGTGCATTGAATCTAATAATTTTTTTTTTAATTAATGGAAATCATACCTCGTTTTTGAATTTTTCCGAACCAAAAGGATAGCTAACATACCCATTATTTAACGTACAAAATACTTAAGAAATTTGATTTTTTTCAAAATGCCTTATCCTCAAAAAACGAATTTTTTTTTACAATAAACAGACAAGATCAACTATATTTTTAATGATATTGCTAGTGCCACCAATTTTCTAAAGCTGGTATAAAATATCATTACCGAAAAATGGTTATCAGCTTCACAAAAATTTGATGTTGCCTTTTGTAGAGCAAGTAGAAAAAATTTATCGTTGTTACCAAGTAAAACATATGCTACTATATTAGAGTAAAACAAATTAGCATTAACTTTGCTACTTAAGGGAACGACAAACATCAATTCCATTCAAAGTCACGTCAAAATTAAAAAAAAATTTCACCTTACGGCTGACCGTTTTCAGGCATAAGTTTCATCTATGAGCATGTAAACATGCTCTATTAGGACCCATTTTTTTAATCTTGAGCAATTATATAGGCGTCGATTCATGGCAATCTCTATTAAGCCATAAAATTAGTTCAATGGGAAACAGTAGCGGCAACGCTATAGGTTTCAATTCAAGCACTTATTAAGTAAAAAGTATTGGCCCGATTAAAAGTAGGGAATAAATTTATTTAGCGCTTAAAATATCATTACCTTCGGTTATATTTAGACTAACACATAAACATCCTGCTACTTTCGTATTTATTGACTTTCAGGACCTATCCAGAACTTTAATTAAAGCTCTGCGTAAGCTTTTTTGATTGCTCCACAAGCGAACGTTCTAACGCTGTTCTGAGTTAGGTCACAATCAGTACAGCGTCTCCTTAAAATATTCCAGAAAAACTATACCACAAGATTAAGCTTTTTAAGACGAACAAAGAAGTAAAGTACCAAATTTTGATCCGTTGCGTGGTTTTTGAAATATTGTCAAATGGAAATCTGTATAATCACTGCAAAAAAATTCTTGGAAAACTTTTGTAGCCTATAATCTGATGCAGAAATTCCTTGATTTTAAATTGTTAATATCTCGAAAACCACACATCGGATCAAATACAGTTAATATCGTAGTATAGTTTTCCTGAAACATTTTGAGAACACCTGATATAGTACACCCAAGATTTTTACTACATTTTTTCTGCAGTGTTGCCGCTACTGTTTTCCATAAAAAATTTACTATGTATAAATTAAGGGAGTGCCAGAGGTTGAATCTTATAATCGAACTGAAGATTAAAAAAATACTTTCTGATAGAGCATGCTTACATATTTATTGACGATGGATCCGTTAACTTACTTCTGTCAAAAAAACAGTCACCCCTATAGTCGAATATTTTAAAGATTTCTACAAATCTTTAAACAGAATTAAGGTTTTTGGGTTCTTCTAAAACTAAAGATCTATTATTCTTTTTTATTGTGGAAGCGTAAGTTCTATTTGGTTGGATTTATAAATTTGTTCAACTTGCTTTAAATGAGCAAAAGATAGGTTTATTTATGCAAATAACCGTCTTAATGATTACAGTATATTTTCGCTAGTATTAATTGGCGGTACTAGCAGTAAAGTTCTAAATATTGTTCAGTATGTCTTTTTATTGTAGAATAATTAAAAAAAAAAAAAAAAAAAGATGTTTTTTTCGAGAAAATTCGATTTTTGAATGATCGGTTTTTATGTATCTCGTACGTCACATGATAATTATACAAGCTAGCCTTGTAAGTCTAAAAAATGAGGAACTCAAATATACTTTCCTCAGTTTAAGGGAAAAGAAGTTTAATTAAATATATTTTTTAATAACTGCCCGAGAGGCTGCCCACTTATTTCTCCTATGAAAGGTAAGTACGGATCACGTGGGAGAGCTAAAGAGAATCCGGAAGAAGTAATGACAATCCGAAAGAACATTCACAATCAAGAGAAACCGAGATGCAGACGAGAATTGAAGACCATGCGCAATAATACGTGAGAACTCGAGAGTAGTAAAGAAAACTAAAGGGAAGTAGAGAGAAGTCGATAGAAGAAGAAAGAAGCTTGGATAAATATAAGAGCATCGAGAGTGGAGCGTTGGGCGAGAGATTCAGAGTCACGGAGTAGGGGTCAGCAGAAACTTTATCTTTTAACCGTGCCTCGCCCTCTGTATTCTTGTGTGCTCTCGTTCAGCTCCTAAATTTTCTCCGCTTCTCCCAAATTCACTCTGCTTCTCCCGAATTCCTTGTGCTTCTCCCGAGTCTTCCTATGTTCTTCCAAATTTTCATATAACTTAAGCTCTGCCTACTTCTCGACGGTAAAATACTACGAATGATTATTGTGTGTTATTGCTGACCATAGCCGAGCCGGCTAAGCGTTTTGCTCCGGCTAGAAGTCATGCCTTTAATTCACGGTACGTAATTTTTTTTTAACATTACAACTTAAAAATGGTAAAAGACATATGCAAATTACAATAAATAGTATTTTTTCTCGTAACAATTTTTGTATGAAAGAAAGGAGTTTTTTCTGTCGTTTAGTTCAGGATACAGCTAAGAATGAATAATAAAGTGTTGTAAAATTAGTGAAATTTTATAAAAAATGTAAGGTGGTATGAAATAGTCAATGAATGTATTGGGCAACAACAACAATGAAATAAATAAATAGAAAATGCAAGATAGAAATACTTGTTATTGATATTAGGAAAACTATGTACATACGTAATAATAATTATGATGATAATGATGATAAGGATAATGATGATAATGAGGATGATAATGATAATGATAATGATTGGTATGTATAGGTCTAATATCAAATTACACCAATTTAGTTATTAAGTAATACATATAATGAATATTACCGCAAACATGTATACTAACTACGTGTAAATAGGAAGCGATACAATAGTGATTACGGCACAAAGAGCAGCCCAGATATATATACATACATGTGTTCTTGTAAAAGGCCAGCACAGCTCTCCTGTAATTATCGCTTAGCTCTCTTTTTACTAGTCGTATGTACACACGCAGCGTACACTTAACCACTAGTACCAATACCAATATATTACAACTTTCTCTCTTTTTGAAAGAAATACTTACTTTTATTATGATTCACTAATATTACTCTTTGCTCGCTTTTCTGCTAAACGTTTCGAAGATCTAGTTGCAACTACATCCGGCTGAGATTGTTCAGGACTAATATTATTGATATCATGACTACACAAAATTTAATATTGCGCGTTCCCTTATGACTCAGTGTCTGTTGCAACTGCGATTGTTCTATCGAATCTGAAACATTTGGTTTTAAATAATCAAGTTTCGTTCGAATCTCATGCTCAAACATCATTTATGCTGGGGATCGCCACGTTGATCAGTACTCAGTACTTCTGTAGTCCATTAACAATTTTTTAAAAGTCTCACCTAACTGTTTACCTGATTTAATAATTCTATTTACTTTATCTTTAAAAGTTCCGACAAAGTTCTCTGCAGTGCCATTGGATGCCGGATGGTAGGGGGCTGTAAATGTTTGTTTTACTCCATGTTTTTTCACAGATAATTCGAATACTTTACTCGTAAACTGATGCCTGTTATCCGTTAGCAGATGGTTAGGCAGAGCGAATCGCGAAAATATAATTTTCAGCTGCGTTATTTTGCTTCAGCCTGTACATTTAATTTCATGTTAAACACTTCTGGCCACTTACTATACGCATCAATGACAATCATAAACATATACCCGTGAAACGGTCCTAAAAAATCACAATGCATTCTAGTCTAACATATATTTGACAATGGCCAAGGATTTAAAGGTAATTTTAGAGAATTTTTTTGTACTCACATGCAAACCTGACAGGTCACTGATAATTCCTCCAAATTGACGTCTATTTTGGGCCACTATACACATGATGTTGCTTTTATTTTCATTTTAGCGCTACCAAAATGCGAATGACGTAATTCTTTCAGTACGTGCGATTGCACATTTTCAGGCTTGATTACGCGATACCCTTATAATAAACAATGTTTTTCAATGCATAATGTATCTTTTTTATTGTAAAAATATTGTTCAAATTTCGATGACTTCTCACGCATTGGCCAATCAGTTTCATAAGTACGTAACAATTTTGTTCTAAATTTTATCTTATAATGTTTTTTTTGCAATATCTTTTAATGTTAGTACTTTAAACATTTCTTCTATAAAATTTATAGCCTGAAAATCTGCACTAAAAATTGGCGTTATATCATTGATCGGAAGTCTAGACAAAGCATTACCATTACCATAATTTTTTGTATTAACGTATTCGATATTATGAGTGAAGTGTGGCAGAAAATTGGCCAATCTTTGCAGTCAGCTAGCTATTGATAAGGGAATCTTCTGGTTTGGACCAAAAATATATATACGAACGGCTTATGATCGGTTTTAAGGATTACGTTACGACCATAAACATAATTATAAAATTTCTTGAATACAAATACGATCGCTTCTGTCTCTTAATCAATGATGGGTCTATTTATCCCTTTTCCGGAAATAACTTTTGACCTCAATGTGATAGGTCTTTCTTTGCCATTCGCATCTCAGTGCAATAGTATTGCAAAGAGACCGTAATGTAACGCGTCACCTGCGAGAACAAGTGTCTGCGTATGGTCAGAATTTACTAATACATTAGCTGAAGCTACTTCCTTTTTCAACCATTTATACGCTTCGTTACATTCAGCACTCCAGGTATATTCTAAATTTTTCGTTAAACCATACAGTGGTTTTAGACGCGACGCTCGATCTAGTAAAAAACGCTCATAATATGTTACCAAACTTTAGAACGATAAAAGTTGCTTTCTATTTTTCGGTACTGGTACGTTAACTAAGACTTTGACTTTTTTTTTATGTACACAGATCTCTGGTTCGAATAACAAACCCTGAAATGTCTCATTTTTCTTCCAAGAAATCAAATTTGGTTACATTTACTTAAAATCCATATTCTTCTAATCGATCCAAAACTTTATGTAAAGTATCAACATGATCCATTTAGTTTTGCCGGTAACATAAATGATATCTAAATATACAGCGATTTGACCTTTTATCTCTCGAAAAAAATCTTCTATATTTCTTTGAAATTCTACTGGACGTGATGCTACCCCTTCTGTTAACTTTGTATTCCGGAAAAGCCCAAAGTGCATTATTATCGTCAGAATGTCTCGTGACTCTGGATGAATCGGTGATTGCACGTAAGCATGAGTGATATCAATTTGACTAACTTTGCCTTCCCCCCTGTAATTTTTCAAAGATTTCATCAATTGTTGGTAAAGGTGTCTTTATTATTCAATTTGGATTGACTGTTAATTAAAAGTTACCACAAATACGCACGGTTCCATCCATATTTATTAACGGCACGATCGGCGTTGCCCATTCGCTCGTTTATACGCGTTTCATATTAGCAAGCTCCTCAAGCGTTTTAATTCATTCTCCTCTACTGCGCACAGTGAACGGTACATATAATATAAGCCCAAGTCTTCTTCCATCTGCATATTTATCGCGTTTACAAATTAATACAAATATATTAATATACAAGGGTCTTCGCACTATTTCCGAGCTCATCAATTAATTTCTTTTATTGATAATACCTTTTGATACCATACTATGAAGCTCGTAGGTTTCCTCTTCAGTTTCTTGCACGGATATAGTTTCCTCCTTGTTCGTAACATTCATATCTTTGTTGACTTGCTCATCATGTAAATTTTTGTAGTCAGTAGCCTTGGCACGCTGTATCAATATGTCCTTCACGTTTACAGAGCCGGCACACTTTGAATCGGTGTATATAATCTTTGGCTATATATTCCTTCTTTGTGCAATAATAACAAGTGATAAGGTCTTGCTTATTTGCTGCATTCGAGCCTCTGTTATTGTACCTTGTCTCTATTGTATTTTCACGGCTTCGTGCACAAATAATCACCCATAAACTTAACGATATACGTATATTCTTTGTCCTTTCGTTTATCCGGCTGATACAAACTTTAAGGAAGTTTATAAGTATCAGCACTAGCTTTTGTTAGTATTACAGCCGCCTGATTTTTATTATTCAGTACGCTATTTACTGGGAAAAATGACTATTATCTTTCGATTAATGTCGGCAAATCATCCTTATCAAGTTCAAACTTTAACCGTGCTAGTCAATCACCACTAACCTTTTGGTAATGACATCTCTTGTTCTTCCTTTTTCCAAACAAATATTTTGCTTTATCTCTATTGTATTTTTACTTTTCTTCTTTTCCTCCTCTTTAGCTTTTGAAAGTGCCACTAAAATCTTTCTCAGTCTTTCTGTAAAATCTTTAACTAATCTTTGAAAGAACCCCCTCTTCCAATAAGCGGATCAACAGTTCTTCTCTTGTACATCGCAGAAGGGCACTATCTTCTTATTCACTAAAAAATAACCATATCACTATCACTTTCATTTAACAGTGGCTTACGAAGTACAATGTTTTTTTTACTCGTCGCAAGTTGTTATAAATAGGTATATTATTAAATAACAACGATCACGTTAGTTATTAGTAAGATATTAAATATTACCAAAAACATGGATACAAACTATGTGTAGATGGAAAGTGGTACGTTAGCGATTACGGCATGGCAAGCGGCCAGCATATATGTACACATGGTGATGATGAAGATGACAATAATAATAATTATGATGATGATAATGCTGATGATGATGTTGTTGATAATGATGATATTAAAAATTTTAATGATGATGATAAAAATAAGTATGATAATGCTAATGATTATGATAATGATTATAATTATGATGAGGATGATTATTATGATGATGATGATGATGATAACAATAATGACCATGATGATGATGAATAGAATAATGGCAAGGATGATGATTATAATTATACTAATGACGATGATTATTAAGATGATGACGATGATGCTTATGTTGAGCTCATATATTATAAAAATGCTAATGTTGATATTATTCAGAAATATGATGACGTTCATAATAATTTTGATGATAAGGGTGATCAATACTATGATAATAATGATGATGATGATTATAATGGTGATGTTAGTTTTTATAATGTTGGCGATGATAAAGATGATAATGATACTAATGATGATAATGATGATAACAAAAATAATAATGATAATGACTATGACGATGAAACCAATAACAATAATAATAATGATGATAATGATAATGATAATAATTATGGTGTAGATAATGATGATTATGATGATAATCATGATTATTACAATAATAATGATAATGATGGTAATAAAGCTGTTGATGATGATAATGCTCCTAATACTGATAATAATAATGATCATGAGAATAAAAATTATAATTATAATAATTATCGTTATGTTAATGATTCTGATGATGATGATACTGATGATGATGATAATGATAATGACGTTGATGATGATGATGAGTTTAATGCTAATATGGATAATGATTATTCGATGATAAGAATGATGATTATAATGCTCATGATTATAATAGTAATGATAATTATGATAATAATAGTTTTAACGATGATAATGATGATAATACTGATAATGATAATAATGATAAAGCTTATTTTACTGATAAATATAATGATGACAAGGATAATGATAATGATTTCGATAGAGATAATGATTATGATGATGATAATGATGATTATTATCTTGATCATTATAATTTTGTTGATTATGCTGATAATAATACTAATGATGATGATAATAAGAATAACAATCATAATGATAATGATTATTATGATAATGATGATAATGATGACAATAATGAAGATGATGATAATGATGACGATGATTGTGATAATAATGATCAATATAATAATGATGATTACGATGATAATAATGATGATGATGATGATAATAATAACAATATTAAAGATGATGATAATGATAATGATGTTGATGATGTTCTTATTAATGATGATAATGATGATGATTATTACGATATTAATGATGTTGATTACGATACTCATGATTATAATAATAATGATAATTATGATAATAATAATTCTGCTGATGATGATGATAATGATACTTTCTATACGAATAATGATTATGATGACAATAATAATAACAATAACAATATTAATGATCACGATAATTATAATAATGATTATGATGATGAGGATGATTAATATAATGATGACAAGGATGATGATTATGATTCTTACAATGATGATGATAATGATAATAATGATAATTAAAATAAAGATGATGATTATGATTATAATACTAAGACTAATGATTATGATGATGATGACGATAATTACGTCATTATCATGATGATTATTCAACATCAGTATAAATTGTACTGTTGTTGACTTTTATAATGAAGCTCATCATCGTAATAATTTTAATTTGGCGGTTTTAACGCAGTCAGCATAGTATCTTATACTGTACATTTAACCGTTGAGCGCAACAGCAAATCGTATCGCTAGGCACTTTTATGCGTTATGCGGGCTGCTTGCAAGTCTCGCATTTTCTTTTTAGTTCGCTTCATTTGCACGCTTGCTGTACCATATAGTATGTATATATTCAGCCCTCTTCATCTGTAGAATTCTTGAGAGCCTCTTGTCAATATTTTACGTATATTACATCGATAGTTCATCCGTTCTAATCTATCAACATCACTTTTATGTAATCTTGTATAACTTCGTTTTTCGCTTTAAATAAATATACTTATTTTTCTCTAAAAGTGTATGCAGTGTAGTGTTTTATTCGAGGTGATCACTGGATGGTTCTTTGATTGCACTTTCTTTAGACCTACTCATTTTATTCTGTACCCGGCACAAATAGTTCTAAATACAGTCCACTAAGTCAATCTTAAACATTGTTCTTTGAGCTAGACAATATGTAGAGAGGAATTAAGGTGTAGTTTTTAGGCCCCCGTGGTTGTGTTTCGGCTTGGTTGTCATCGGCCATGTTGGCTTCTTTTTCTTCACGAACGACAGAGAGGATGCGGTTCACGTGCCAGTGCGTCGGCTGTCTTTTTCATAAACACACGTTTATAGCGCATGGCTTGCTTTTAGCCAGGCATTAGTAACCGTCTTGTGTCTCTCTTATACACACTCATAGCGCGGGGCTTGCTCTAAGCCAGATCTTCTTGGCCGTATTGTGTGCCTATACACATACAATTTTTGAAGCGTTCGGCCTGCTATTCGGCCATTGCATGCAAATCTTTTCTAGTGCTTGGCTCGGCAGCTGTTGTTGCTGCGAGCTACTTGGTGCTTGTCTCGTTGGCTGTTGCTGCTGCGGGCCACTTTGTGCTCGATTCGTCAGCTGTTGCTGCTGAGGGCCACCTGGTGCTCATCTCGTTGGCTGTTGCTGCTGTAGGCTATCTCGTACCTGCTTCCATTTCTCCGTGCCACCGCTGTGCTCGAATATTCTGCAGGATATCAACGTTGCAGGCCTCGTTGCTTGCCATTGCCGTGTCTACATATTCTGCAGGCCATCACCACTGCGAGCCTCGCTACCCGCTATTGCCGTGCCTGCCTTTCCAGATGGCTATTGCTGTGCCTGCTACAGTATGATTATGATTTGCAATGGTATTACGTTACCTAACTAGATATTGTTCAATTTGATACGTTGATAGTTAAGCGACACCTTATTAGGTTATTAAATGAGTAATTACTATAAGCTATCTGCTCTTTATATAATTTTATTAGTTGCAAATGATTATGAACTTATAGAACGAATATCGTACACAATTTTTTGTAATTGCTAAAATCAAGGGGCATAATTTTTATGTGATTCCCAATTCATCTCGTTTTTTTTATGTTTAATCGCTTACTTGATTTAATCATGTTAAAGGAGCTGCAATTAGCCGATCCTGGTTTCTACACGTTTGATAAAATCGATATGTTACTAGACGCATCGGCACATGCTTCTCTAATTAATGGTAAGGTTATCTAGGGAGATCCTGACTAACTTATAGCTTCTTCCTTAGAATTAGGTTGGTAACTGTCAGGTCCTATCACGGTTTATCCTGGTAGGAAACCATATGAGTCACTCGTATGAATGAAAACTGAGTCAACCTGCTTAGAATATCTAGTTCAAAGATTTTAGGAAGTTACGGAACCTCCTTTCTAATAAATCCAAGCCTACTCAAGATAAATTATCTTGCGAGGAATTCTTCTTGAATACTGACACGCAAGATTATTCGGATAGATTTGTAGTATGTTTGCCATGTAAGGATGATATTGAGTACTTGGAAGTTCAAAAAGCCAAGTCTTATCGAACTTCTCTAATTATAATCATACACTTAGAACGTATGTTATCAAATTATAACAAGCTTTACTGCGCTTATAATGAATTTATGACTGACTATTTAGAACTTGGGCATACGAAGCTTGTAGTTGATCCCCGTAAAGCTCTTTGTTTCGACCCCATCATAGTGTACTCAAATGTATCATTGGATGGCTCATCTCTTAATTCTATCTTTTACACTGGTGAGAACGGAGTAATTAGTCTTTTTGATATCAGCATTTAATGGCGCTTCTATCGGTTTGTGTTCTCTGCTGACATAGAGAAAATGTTTCATCAAATTCTTGTTCATCCAGATGACCATAGGTATCAAACTATATAATGGAGGCCTAGTGATTTATCTCCGATTCAAATCTATTTACTCACGACAGTTACCTACGGACTAGATAGTTCTCCGTTTTTGGCCACACGTGTACTCCGCCAATTAGCCACTGAATACGAATCTTCTCACCCAACAGCCGCCAAGGTAGTCCGATAGGAATTTTATGTAGATGATTTTTTATCAAGTGGTTATTTTGATACCAAAACAAGGATGAAATGTGATCAGCTTCTAAAATTGTTACATAAGGGTCATTTTCTCTTGTGTAAGTGATGCCCCAATTCTTCTACACAACTAGTAGATTGGCCACCTGAGTTACTCGTAAACAATCCTGAGTCGATTAAGAAAAGTTATGAAGTTATTTCTGTTCTTGGGCTAAATTGAAATCCTGGGAATGATGTCTTTCAGTTTCGCATACCACCAGTTGACTTAAGTCCCATTTGGACCAAGCGTAACCTGCAAGCACAACTTGCAACGGTTTTTGATCCTCTGGGATGGGTATCCTCGGCTGTAATCTTTACTTAGATTCCATCTTAATCTTTCTGGATCTTAAAAATATCTTGGGATACTGAGTTACTACCAAATGTGTTAGAGATCTGGTCTAGTTGGCTCAGCAAACTTTGGTATCTTAATGACATTAGCATTTTTAGCTGGAACTTCTTAACTCCGGTAACCGAAAAGGTTGAGATCCATGGGTACGCAGATGCTTCAAAAGACGCGTATGCTGCTGTTGTATATCTCAAGATTGTTTGATAGGGTCAAGTGTTTGTTTCTTTCCAAATAGCAAAAAAAAAGTTATTCCAATAAAGGTATCAAGCATACCATGTTTGTAATTATGCGCTGCCCAATTAAGAGCCAAATTTATCAAATATTTTTGTGAGATAACTTTACTTGACAATGCCCCCTTACGCTTATGGACTGATTCTAAAAACGTGTTATGCTGGCTTCAATCTGTACCTTCACGTTGCACAGTGAGCCAAAACGCCAAAAAAAGGGTCAAAATTCCCGCTTCAACTCAATTTTGCTCCAAAAAAATATTTTTTGATACAGTTTTACTCGTCATGACCTCTAGTTTTAGAAGCCGTTTCCCTCGCATGTGTATCTCATTTCGTGTTTTGTGCAGGGGGCACCAAAGTCGTCACCGTAGCCTAACTTGGTTGCTTATGTCTTATTTATGCAAACAGTTTGACTGGAAAAAATCGGTTCTCTGTGGTTATTATTGTTTTTCGCTGCACTGAAGACGAATCTGGCATTATTTTGCAACAAATTTATTGTTTAAATAATTGTTTAAGCAAAAATAGAAGAAAAAATTTATAATGAGTGACACATGTTATCTATACAATTTAAAACTGCTCATTACAGATCTGCTAATCATTTTGCAATTAAAAATTGTTTTAACAAATTATTTAGACAATTTTTTTACAGAATTCTTATAAAAAGCATGCGCTACATGTTTTCTATGGTATTTGAGGCTCCTTATTACGAATCCGCTATTTATTTCGTAAATAACAATTGTTTAAACGAATAATATAAACAATAATTACTTAAATTTTTTTTTAAAACCATGCGAGACATGATTTTCATGTTAGTCAAGGCAGCTTGCTACAAATTCACTATTTACATTCCAAAAAAAAATCGTCTAAACAAATTGTTTAAACATTGCTCAGGTCTATTAAAATAAAAAAGTTAGCAATCGGTACCTGGGAAATTTTGTCTTCTGAAGTGAGCAACAGTTAGGACTTCACCTTACTTATAGCTATGATTATGAACTGCAAATTTTCACAAATAAGGCGAATTGCGCACAAATTTTAATAGGTGGTGAGGGAAAAAAATACTTTTCAATGAATCTCTCTTTATAAGTATAGCTCAAAATACTTTTTAGCTATGACTTCTTTCACCTTAAATTTTCAGCTATAATTATAGAATGATAGCTATAAAGACATACATTTTATTCCGATAGTTCATGAGAGTTGCTTGCGACATTATAGTTACTTATGGCTATGATTAGGTTATTATGGCTTCAATTACAGCCATCATGTTTAGTAAAATAACATCTTTAAATTTTTTACATTAGGTTGTTAGGTTTAAGTTAATTGCAGTCGCTTGAAATTATTCAATTGTTCAGTTATTCATTATGATCATCATTAATCTATAACTTAAGTACTCGTGGTCTCCCTTGTTCTTACACTAATTCCTATTGTGCTATTCGGTGAAATTTTCTTATGGTTAATTATTTGTTCAATTATCAATTGACTGTCATAATTACTGTTCTCGGATTTGATTAATAATCTTCTCCTAGCTCATCAGGTTAAATTCGTTTGGGATTCATTAACTTGCTCATTGTTCATAAATTCATTTATTATTTATTATTATAAGTTTTCGATTCGATGTCTTGTCTTCACCCTCGTAATTAGGTTAAAGTTACTTGAAATTGTTTAATTGTCTTATTATTTATTACCTAATTCATCATCATTCAATTTTAATGTGATTTTTGTTGTTTACCTTGGTATAATGTGAAAGTTGCTTGGCATTACTTGTTATTTTTAATTTATTTATTCATTCTTATTATAAAGCTCTGAATTTATTTCTTTTCAACCCCCGGGTAATGAGGTTAATGTTGTTTACGACTTATTTTTCCTACTATCAATTAACCAACTACTTTAAATATTTTATAACCATTAGTGGAATGTTCTGTTGTTAGAGGTAGAAATTTATTAGGTTATTTGCATACAGTTACTTAAAATGTAATTTTCTGGTTTGTTATTTGTTTATGTATCTATTACTATTATAATAATTATTATTATATATAAAAATTCGTAACCTTGTGTTTAATTTTCTGTTGTCCCCTTGGTTGTCAGGTTGGAGTTATTTGTTATTGATTGATTATTTATTAAGGCCATTAGAATAAGTAGCTTGGGATAGTCTCATTCAATAATTAAGAAGAGTGTTTGTATACATAGCATCGATTTTTCTGCTTTTGTTAATATAGCTAATTTGAATTCAGCACCTTTTGTTTGCCACTTTCGACAGCCCTGGACTGTAGAGTGTGCTATACTTGATCCCGAATTCCACTACGAAATGCGAAGTTTACCAGGGCTAATTCCGCGGAACGATCATTTCTGCATGGGTCTGATTCAGGTCTCGAGATGTATCGCAGTTTTGTGCAAGGTAGCGATAGTTCCCTATGTAATAACCAAAAATCATGGTAATGCGCATGCGCAGTCTAGGAACTATTTGCGAAATACTTGCAATAAGCAGGTTACTAAATTTCAGTTATTTTCTAGGATTTGATTATGAGCTTTTTGAGATGTTCAAAGTAATACTGGCTGTCATCTCCTCTAATCGAGCTGACTAACTCCTCTAATCTAACAGAGCTGTGAATACAGATTTATTTAAAATTTACTGTTTAAATGCTGCCAAACGTTATGCTGATTTGTACAATTGGTATTATATGCCAACGACAATGCACGTAGTATTAATACACGGTTATGAAATAATAGAAGGCTAATTTTACCCATCGGAATCCTTTCCGAGGAGGCTCAAGAAAGCAATCATAAAATCCTAAAGTCATTCCGCGAGCATCTCACTCAGAAATTTTCTCGGTAAGTAAACGGTATTGTAATTATACAGTCAAAAAGATTATTTTATAATGTCTCGAAGATATTTATAAACTAAAGTTGAAAAGAATTATTTTGTATTTTATGTTATTGGGTTATTCGATAAAAAGATCACTTAAAGCAACACAGTTGCCTTATTTTTCATGAATAGTCTTTTCATGTATTCAAATGAGGAAGACACTTTTATTGCATCGTCATTAAGAAATAACTTATGTCTTTAATACGACCTTGCACTACAAAACATAATTAGTAAATAATTGAAGGATACATTCTCTAATTTCATAAAAAAATATCTGCTTGTTTCAGTATTGCAACAAATCACGATATGTTTGATCGCTTACTGTTAAACTCAGATCCTCTTCTGTCTTTGACACGAAAAATTGGTAAAAGAAAAAGGAAAGATCTAACTGTAGAAATGAATGATTTGTTGATAGATGCAGAGTCGATCAATCGGAAAATTCATCAGATGAAGATTAAAAGCAAAAGAAGAAAAATTATTTATTCAACTACTGAAAATACTAAATGTAAATAGACGCGAGAAAAATATTTGAAACTTTAACAGTTGCAAATAATTTGAACTGATTTACTGTACGAAAACATTTTGTATTTAAATTAGATAAGGGACATTTCTTTGAGATTTTTGACAAAACCCGTCGTTATATGATCATAAAATTATTTAATTTTTACTTTAAAATACGACGACTACAACCTTGAAAGCCCAACGATTGAAGTCTTGCTTGTTTTTGATATTTTCAATACAATTGTTCATGAGATAATCTGCTCAAACAATTTTCTTGTAAAATAAGTATCAGATTTTAAGTGAACTGACTTAAAAAACATAATACATATTTGCCAGCATAGCTTTGGCATGTTTTACCATATTTATTTTATGAATTTTATGGTACAAAATAAGTTGAAAATTTACAAAAAGGAGCATATTATACTCTAGACAATTTTTTTTACAAAGTAAAAGACAGTATTTTAATAAGCAGCCTTAAATACCATAGCAAGAAAGAAGTTATAGCTAAAAAGTATTTTGAGCTATACTTATAAAGATAGATTCATTGAAAAGTATTTTTTTCCCTCACTACCTATTAAAACTTGTGCGCAATTTGCCTTATTTGTGAAAATTTGTAGTACATAATCATAGCTATGAGTAGGGTTAAGTCCTAACTGATGCTCACTTCAGAAAACAAAATTTTCCTGGTACCAATTGCTAACTTTTTCCTTTTGATAGACCTGAGCAATGTTTGAACAATTAGTTTGAACAATTTATTTTTGGAAAGTAAATAGTAAATTCGTAGCAAGCTGCCTTGACTAACATGAAAATCATGTACCACATAAATTAAAAAAAAAATTCAAGCAATTATTGTTTATATTATTTGCTTAAACAATTGTTATTTACGAAATAAATAGCGGATTCTTAATGAGGAGCCTCAAATACCATAGAAAACATGTGTCGCATGCTTTTTATAAGAAATCTGTAAAATAATTGTCTAAATAATTTGTTTAAACAATGTTTGCTTGCAAAATGATTAGCAGATCTGTAATAAGCAGCTTTAAATTGTATGGATAACATGTGTCACTAATTGAAAATTTTTTTTTTTCTATATCTGTTTAATCCAATTATTTAAACAACTAATTTTTTGCAAAATAAATGCTGGATTCGTGTTAAGTGCACCGAAAAACAATAATAACCACATAGAACCGATTACTTCTAGTCCAACTGTTTGCATAAATAAGACATAAGCAGCCAAGTTAGGCCACGGTGACGACTTTGGCGCCACCTACACAAAACACGAAATGAGATACACATGCGAGGGAAACGGCTTTTAAAATTAGAGGTCATGACGAGTAAAACTGTATCAAAAAATATTTTTTTGTAGCAAAATTGAGTTGAAGCGGGAATTTGACCCTTTTTTCGCGTTTTGGCCCACTGTGCGTTGGCCCGTCTTTATTGCCCACGTATGTTCTAATATTCATACTCCAGCTCCTACAGCAACATGGCATTATGTTACGTCAAACCAAATCCTGCTGACGTGGCGTCTCGTGGAATTATGCCAAAGCATGTGATTCAATAGGAGCTTAGGTTTAATGGACCCAATTTTCTTCTTGAATCTGATCCAGTCTTTCCATCCTTTGAAGCCGAGGTAATTGACACTTAAAAAAACGGATTGTGTCTCGGTTCTTGATAAGACTAACGTTAGCCAAGTCGCTGAAAGGCCTTCTTACTCGTTTCTGGCCAATGGAAGTAAGGGAAGTTCTATATTATCGTAGAGCATTGTTTTGATGTTACAATAGGATTTCTCACAAGTCCAGTCTGCCATCTGACTTGGATGATTATCTTGAGGTTGGTAATACTAGACCACCTTTACAGATTAGTTTACCCTTTTTTGATGCAAATAGAATTATTGTCTCTGCCTCTTTAAATCTCAATCTTGGCAAACTTCAAAACGCTCTGTTTGTTTTGATTTACCTACATCAGCAAAGCTAGTTTGCAGCTGAGTTATCTATTCTCAAAAAAAATCTAGAGCTGCATAAGAAAAAGTAACTACCGTTGCCCCCTTCTAGTAGACTACACTCATTAACTCATATCTTACGAAGTGATTTAATCAGTAGGTGGTAGATTTCATAAATTATTACTCAGGTATGACGCTAAGCACCCCTTAATCTTGTTCGACAAAGGTGATATTACCCTTTTGTTAATCGAATATCACCATCGTCTCACGTTACGAGGAAAAACGCAGTTAACTTTCGCGACAAACCTACTGTATTCTGAGAGACAGACAGATTGTTAGGTCAGAAATTAATCACTGTATGCCGTGTTAACGATTTAATGCTCGTCCTCTTACCCAACTATTGTGTGAATTGCCTAACTTCCGTGTTTAGCCAGGTTCACAGTTTTCTAAGACTACAGTCGATCTTGCTGGACCAGTTATGGTTCACCTAGCCAAGTTGCGAGGTAAGGGTAAACAGAAAGGATATATCACCATTTGTTTTTATGGTGACACGCGCTGTCCATTTATAAATTGTTGAAGACTAGAGTGCTGATGCCTTTATTGCGAAAGTTCACCGATTTACCTCCTGTTGTGGACACTTTTCAGACCTTTACAGCGATCAAGGAACCAATTTTATTGGTGCCAACATAAAACTCCAAAAAAATGTTGCGATCCTTCAGAGACTTGGATTTGTTTGATTCTAAGCTCTCAAACCTTGGTACATATTGGCATTTTTATCCACCCTTGGCTCCTTACATGGGCGGATTTTGGGAAGCTGCCGTTAAATCGACCAAGTATCACCTTAGACAAGTTATAGGAAAGCAGAGATTGACGTTGGTTGAATATTCCACTTCGTTATGTTGCATGGAGGCTTGCCTCAATTCACGTCCTCTATCTCCACCTAGTGATGATGCTTTTAGCTTAGAAGTTTTAACCCCACCTAATTTCCTAATCCTATGATCTTTATATTTACGTCCTGAGCCTGATATTACAAAAGACAAAAACTCCCTACTCCAGGGGTGGAAATTAGTCACACAAGCGATGCAAAGTTTTTAAAGAAGATGGTCTGCTGAATATCTTACTACCTTACAGTCTCGACTAAAATGGTTGACTCATCAATGCTTAGTCCAAGTTGGAGATCTCGTTCTAATAAAATGTGAGACCACTAGTCCTGAAAAACGGCCATTAGGATGAGTTTTAAATGTGCATATGATTCTAAATTTTTGGATAAAGTAGCTTAACTTAGAACTGCCAATTCGACTTTGAACCAACCTATTCACAAATTAATTTTATTAAGATTTGTGTCCGAGCCTAAATGAGGTAATGTAGTTGAGTATGAATAATAAATAGATATCAACCTTGCTCCTTAGATAACTAAATTTTATGTTTCGTTTATTGAATAACCCATACAATATCACTTAGTATATTAGAAAATAATTTTGTTCAAGATTTTTTTTTTTAAATGGTATTATGATAAAATTTACCTGTATGACTCTGAGGTAAATATTTACGTTACCTAAAAGAATATTATGATATTAATATCAAAATTATTTAATCTACTTTGTTATTGAATTTTTTTTCAATGGTAAACGAACTACATTTTATTTTAACGTTATGTTAATCACATATCTGATTTTTATTCATATCCATTGATACAACTTCATGTTCAACAACTCTAGGATCACGTTCAACATCAACATTATTTACACTGTTGTTGACTTTTATCTACTTCTTAGCACGTTCCGTCCGCTCGCTTATTGCACTATGTAGTGTATTTGTATTTAGATCTCCTCCAAAACTTTTAAGAGCCACTTATTAATATTTTAAAAATATTAACTCGATAGTACAAAGGTTTTAATCTGGTTACTTTACTTTTATTTAATCCTAATTGTATTTGTTTTTCGCTTACAATAAATGATGTTATTTTCTAATACAAGTGTATACAGGGTAGTGTTTGATTAAAGGTGATCACCCGATGGTTCTTTAAACGCACTTTCTTAAGACCTACTTTACCCATGGCAGATAATTATAAATACATTCAACTAAGTCAATCCTAAACAATGATAATTACGGTCATAATTATGATGATGACGATGATAGTCACGATAATGATGATGAAGATAGTCCCGATTATGATAATAACGTCAATGAAGATGCTAATCGTCAATGTAGTCAATGTCAATGTAGTTGAATAATGTCAATGAAGATGCTAATCGTCATCGTCAGTGTCATCATAATAGTCATTCTTACCATCATTATAAGCATTATCATAATTTATTTTATCAATAACTATTTTCTTCATTATTATCATTAATATCCTGAAAATCATCATGTTTAACCCGATTGGCAGTATCATCATTATAATGGTAATCATCATCATTACCTTCCTCTGCATTGTACTTCTTTTCACCATCATTTTTGTTAACATTATTATCTTCGTCATTATCATCGTCATTATCAGCATCATCACTACTATCATCATCCTCATCATCATTATCAACAAAATCATGATCATGATCATCATCATCATTATTGTACTCATTTTGATCATTATCATCATGCTTATGATCATTACTATCATCGTAATCATCATTATCAGCGATAATTGTCATACTCAATATCATGATCATCATCATCTTCATCAACATCATGAGTATTATTGTCACCATCATTAAATTTATCATCACAATCGTTATCATTGATATTTTCATGATCCAATATATCATCATAATCATCATCATCATAATATCAGGCTAAATTATTATTATAATGATCACTATTATGACCAACATCATCATTATCAACATCATCATCATATCAGTAGAATCAGTATCAATGTATTCTTAATCATCATAATCATCGTCATCATCAGAATTTTTATCATTATTATCATCAATATTATCATTATTATCATTATCGTCAATATCATTATTATTATAAAAATAATTATTATCATATGTATTATCATTATCGTCCTCATCATGAATAGCATCATCATCATCTTCATCATTATCATCATCATTATCATGATTATTATAATTATTGTTATCAAAATCATCATTGTCATTTTTATTATCATAATCATCATCATTATTACATGTAACAACCATAATTGAGCTTATCGTCAGCATCATTGACATCATTATTAGCGCCATGATTATAATCATCATCTTTATCATCATCAAAATAATTATCACCATACTCACCATAATGACATTTATTATCATCACAATTATCATCATCGTCAATATCATGATCTTTATTGACATCAATATTATAAATATTATTATCTCCATCATCGTCTTCATCGTTATTCTCATTATGATCCTCATTATCGATATCATCATTGAACCGCCATCATTATCATCATAGTAATTATTGTCAACAGCACCATCATGATCATTATAATTATAATGTTAATTATTAACATCATTAACATCATCATCATAATTAGCATAATAATCATCAAAATCGTCCTGATAACAATAATAATTATCGTAATTATCATTATCATCATACACATAATCATCATCACCATAATGATCATCATTTACGTCATAATGATCAATATTATCATTATCAATATCATTATCATAAACAATAACATTATCATCAACATCATATTACAAATCATCACTGTCATTATCAGTGTCATCAGCTTCATCATTTTCATTATTCTCACCATCTCTATCATCAACATCACTATTACCTTTATCATCATAGTCATTGTAATCGTCATCATCATCATAATTATCATCGTTATTATTACTATGGTCATTATCAACATCAATATCATCATCATAATCATCACTTTTATCATTAAAGTAATCATTAAAATTATCATCCAGACTATTCATAGCAATATTATCGTTCTTATCATCGACATCCTCATCATTGTGATAATTATCATCATAATCATGATTATTGTAATCTTTATTATAGGCATTATCATAATCATCATTATAATTAAAATCAACATCATCTTTATTATAAGCATCATTATTATCATCATAATCATTACCATCATCATCAACATCATCATCATAATTATCATTATAGACATCAGCATCATTATAATCGGCATCTCCATAATGATTATTATCATCATTATCATCAGCATTATAATCTTTATCATCAAAAATATCACCAACACTATTCTTATTATCATCAATATTCATGTTAAGTGACGACTTTGATTGCCTAATTAAGGGATAAAATGTTATAATATTGACTAAGAAATAATACAATGTTCAAGACAAAGATTAAAATAAAAAAATTATATTCATAGTTTTACTGGGAAATCGAAGTCGTCCCTAAACAATGCTGACTTGGTACTTCGTGACTCGAGGTGATTTGAATTAAGTGTCGAAATACAACTGAAGCAAGTACAAAGTCCAAAACATCTGGTCAGCACGTATTACTCTTCGAGGAAATGCAACTCCTCGCTTACTCTAGTTGGGAAAACAAAAAATCCTGCAGGGCCTTTTCTTATATATTGCCATTGCACGACGTTTTGGTTTAGTAGCCCGCCACCGCTCATCAAGTGTGGTATTTGTAATAATTTATTAGCTTGCCATTGCTCATCGAGTGTGGTTTTAATTTTTTTAAGGCTTTTAGTATTAAATTAAAAGATAATTTTTATAATACTGAATACAAATATATGTATACTAAAGTAACAGTGCACAGTGCCCTAATAAATAATTATAATTCCACCATATCATCAGGAACATATCCAAATAAAAACATATGAAAACAAGGTACAATAGATTTTATAAACCATTATTCTTTGTATCTCTCTCAATGAATGAACAAAAGTAGTGGGACAACTGCTAGTCCTGCGGTCTGTAGAGAAGCAAGAGATGCAGTCCACAACCTTCTAACCTTCTGTCGGAAGTAAAACAAAGTTTAGCAGTTGTTTTTAACAATCACCTAACAAAAATGGTAGCAGAGCGTGGTTCAGGTCTCTAGCTGCTTGATTGTTCATTTTTTTGTTAAAAAAAAAAAATAGCGTGAAACACGTACACACATTTTTTAGTCAGTTGTGCGATATACAAACGATATACGTGCGCGCCAGAGTGCAAGCTGCTGCGCACGGACGTTGTGAATACAAGAGAGCACAGAGTATTGCTATTAACTAGCCCAGGCAAATGGACTTCGAAATCACCAGATTTAGTGACAATCTCAATACATGTATTGTACGTATAAATTCGTTCACATATAATTAATTGAATCTATATGTCAATCATGCAAGGACACACGCGAATCATACATATCTCATTTATACTGATACAAATAATAACACTCTCAACATACGGTAAAAGATATAAATATCTACGTACACAGATATATTAGCATTGCCCACAGATGTAACACATCCGTGAAGTGTTACCCCTGATACGTGTATGCATTGTCCTTTTTGTTAGGCAAAAGCACACGTAGTACAATTGCTATTGGTACTGTGTACGCTATTGAGATACATATATCGGAACAGCGCGCGTCGTAGTATAAGACGCGCAGCTATACAATTATACACACCTACACTGTTAGTGATAGATATACGTAGCGTAGCCAGTAGCCCGAGTGCAGGCATAATGATAATCTGTACGCGGGCGCGTCAGTAGAGGAATCCCAAAATCCCTACGCCGGATACTCTCTCTCGGTGCAGAAAGAGTCTCCAACAATACGCCGCGCACTAGCTAATGCTCGCGTAGCAATTGAAATATATAGCCATGTACGCCACTTTAGAAATCCCTCAGCCATGTCAAGCTTAAAGCAGAGATATTATTTACGCCTATATACGCGCGCTTGACTGCTCTCTCTGTCTCTCTAACTCTTGGACAATATCAAGCATTTAAAAAGCGTACGTTTATCGTTTCGTCAGCAAGCATATAAATGTAAGAGAACACATAGCGCCACTAATAATTTTATCCTCGTTATACTTGTAATAATGCATTTATAAGAAATAAAATTAAAACTTATTACATATGCATGCGTCAAATATACACACAGTCCAATGAGAGAGAGAGAGAGAGAGAGAGAGAGAGAGATATGTGTATATACACACACAATTAAAAGAAAAATATTTTTCTTTTTTACTCTTATCCTAAGTATATGTAGCATGTCAATGCATGATGATTATTATTATTTTTGTATAAATACTTGAATCTTTTAAGAGTTTCATAGTGCATGCCAGGAATATAGCAAAATATTTTTCTGAAATTTGTACAAACCAAAAAAAAAAAAAAAAAAAAAAAAAAAAAAAAAAAAAAAAAAAAAAAAAAAAAAAAAAAAAAAAAAAAAAAAAAAAAAAAAAAAAAAAAAATTATACAATAGAGATAATAATGAAACCGTGAAAATGGTAATTGAAAGGTGATGCTGACGTGACAGTAGCTGAAGCACTAATGGAGTCACTTAACGCAAACTTTTCCTTCCAGCACGCGATTAAATCTATTCCCATATTTGATGGAAAAAATATTACCTTTAAGGATTATATACAGGATATTAGGAACGGAGAACGTTGGGTCGGAGACGACCAAAAAGATCTGTATAAGAGGGCGGTCTTGCAAAATTTGCGTGGTGCTGCGCGTGAAAGTGTGAGTGGCCAAGAGTTTGAAAACCTTGGGGTATTCATAACCTTTTTAAAAAAAAGGTATGCGACAGAAAAAACTGTTGCTTATTACCAAACTCAGCTGCAGAAAGTACGTCAGCGACAAGGCTAATCAGTGGGCGAATATTATGATTATGTAAACCTACTGCTAAGCGGTGCTGAAAAGGCTCTGATAGAAGATGAGGGCAACACGTACGACACATATATGATGACCCCAAAAAAAGACATGGCGTTAGACATTTTTATAAAAGGGCTGGCACCTGTAGTAAGCCAGCAGGTAGATGCGAAGGAACCTGCTACTCTAGCAGATGCTTCTGATTATGCATTGAGATTGGAGAGCCGGATGAGAGCGGGTGTAATCCTAGATACCCGATACCAAGGACTACCTCGCGGTAATTTTCATCGACATAATGAACAAGATAGATATATTAATCAACCATTTCAACAACATCAAATATGACAAATTAATAGTCAATTAATGAATAACCCTAATTATAATTAAAATTCTAATAGGCAAAATAATAATAATCCGAATTTTCGAGGGAATTTTAGAAATAATGAAAGAAATCAATATTATGGCAATCAACAACGAAGAAATAATTATAAGCAAAATAATTATAATCAATGAAACAATGAGAATCATAAGAGTTATTATGCACAACAAGATTCCAATTTTAATTCTAGGAACAACCAAACTAATCGAGTCAGAAATGATGATTACAACAGATACCCTCAAAATAATTATAATAATTATAATCAACAAAACAATAATTCTTATTATCAAGGACAAAATTATCAAAATTATTTACAACCAAGAGACAGCTGCCTGCCTCATAATTTAAACTTGCGGGCAGCTCACCCCCAACGCCGTTCAGAGGTGAGCCCCCAGCGTTTAAATCAGAATCAAAAGCCAAGCACTACAGCTCAGGTAATGAATATGGCGACAAAATCGAGACCGTTAACATCGGCATATGTCAAAGACTTGGAGTAGACGATGAGCCGACTAGTATAAAACTACGCCTCCCTGAAGGTAGGAATCGGAATATAACTTTTATGCTTGTGAACGGAGCCGCAACGAACTTAGTAAAAATAAATCAATTGGATCGAAAACTTCCAGTAAAGTTAGGGAGTATGATTAATTTAACAAGAATAACGCCTCAC